>PVJA010015516.1:20710-31665 GCA_004027025.1 Myocastor coypus
AAAAAAAAAAAAAAAAAAAAAAAAAAAAAAAAAAAAAAAAAAAAAAAAAAAAAAAAAAAAAAAAAAAAAAAAAAAAAAAAAAAAAACATTTCTAAAGGAATATAGAGATGAGGAAGTTCTCTCTTCCTCAACATTTACTACAACCTAGCAAGATGCGATTATCAAAAGATCCAAGTAAATCAATTGTCTTCCTATGGATTACTCCCACCATTATCATCTTAACAATAAAGAATAAGGAATGTCACACACCCGGAGATACGTGTGCTGAAAGTCAGTTTATATGAGTGCTATGAGCACTAAAACATTTGAGAATAGAATTGCACTTGTCATATTTCATAGAATAAGAGAAGGGCCTAAAAACCAAAGAACGGAGAAATGTATGCTCCTCCAAGGAAGACATCAGTAAGAATGTTTATATAGAAAACAGACCTGCAGGCAGCAAAGGGGAATTCATGCAAGTTTCCATTTCACTTTATGGCCAGAATGAAAGCTAATAAAGAAATTGCAATGTTCTATTCTTAAACTATTCAGGAGTAACTTTTCTGGAACAGATACACTTAATTGCATAAATTAAATTTTATTTTAAATAGTACTGAAATTTTATCAGGTATATTTATACAATAAAGTCCTCATTCACTATGTTTTCTTCCAAATTGGCTCAATTATTTTTAGATTCTTATCTTTTGGAGCAAAATTGTACAAAGGGCATAGTAATCAGACTAGATTACCATAAGAAAGGCCTCCTTCGAGCTGACCTTGAACTGGCCTATAATTTCTCCAGGACCCAGAGCAAGTCATAATATGTCTTCTCATCTACCTTTTCCACAGAAAAATCATGTATCCTGATTTATCAAGTTTATTAACAATTCGTAAAGTGTTCTATTGAAATGATATTCCTTAGGCTCAAGTAGGTCCAATCATAGCCCTCATAGGAAGACCCTTGCACCTGAAAAGGTGTTGATTTGAAGGATAATAAATGAAGATATACAACTATAATATTGGGTAGAAGTGCTAGGGCTTGAATCCGAGCTCTTGCAATTGTTCTCATTATGTAGCCCAAGATGGCATGGAAATCACAGGAATCCTCCTGCCTCAACCTCCTAAGTGCTGGGATTATAGATGTATGCCAGAACAGCTGGTTTATAATAGTGTTATCTTGGTAAATCCAGAAGTACTTTATCTCTTAGCCCAAATTTCTTAGGTATAAAATAGAGATGACAAAAAGAAAAGAAAAGAAAAGAAAAGAAAAGAAAAGAAAAGAAAAGAAAAGAAAAGAAAAGAAAAGAAAAGAAAAGAAAAGAGTATAAAATAAAAGAGATGATGATATGTGTTGCACAAAGATGTTATCAGCGGTTCTCAACCTGTGAGTCACGACACTGGCGGGGGTTGAACGACCAAAACACAGGGGTCGCCTAAAGCCATTGGAAAATGTTATTTATTTGGAATTACAGTTTTGAAGTAGTCACCAAAATTATTTTTTGGTTTCGGGTCACCACAACATGAGGAACTAACTGTATTACAGGGTCACGGCATTAGAAAGGTTGAGAACCACTGCATTCGATAATACATGCAAACCATTTATAATACATGCAGGCATATGTGAGGCTGATGTGGCAGTAATGTGTTACCTCACTGATCCCCAGAATTGATTCTGCCAGGCAGATGTCTCCTTCCTTCCTCACTGCTGCACATGTGATCCTTCTAGAACTGCAGTCAGTGAAAGAGGACAACCACTCCCTATAGTGGAGGACTATTTTCTTGGTCAAGGGTATACGAGCAGTTGTGCTCCACTTCTATAGCCTCCAAACAGATGTAGGCACATCTCTGGGATCAATATCTTTAGTTTCTCTTGTTTTTATTTCCTGAGACTCAAACAATACATAAACCGATTACAAAAGTAAAATCTAAAATGTTCACTTTGATAATTAACTCCATGTATGTTACACTAATGTTTAGATATTTAAATATACATCATACCCTAACATTTCTAGAATTAAGAAAATTTGTAAACTACTATTTATTTTATATATAATACAAAATCCAAGCTATAAGTTTTGATCTAAAAATACAGTGAATGTTGAAATTAAAAAGAAAATATTACAACAAACACAAAATGCTTTTAATCTCCCTCAAAATTTTCTCATTCACTTCTAATACACTTATTTCATTGCTCGTGTCACTTCCTGAAGCAGTTCTGGAAGTCCTCCTTCATGGGTTTCTTTGTGCTGTTGTGGGTTCCTAGATTCCCTAAATGAATGAGAACTTTTATGATTTATAGTCATTTTGACTATAAGAAAGTATCAGAAGTCACACACTGACAAATCAGAGGAATACCTGGAAGAAGATACATGTTTTTATAAGCCTGCTTTCTAATGGTAGCAGAATTCATATTTTGTTTATACATCTCTTTTTCTTTTTGCCTTTTTGAGACAGGGTCTAACTATGCAGTTCAGGCTGGCCTTGAGCTCACTTTTGCAGCCCAAGCTGGTCTCGAACTCACACGGATCCTCCTGCCTCAGCCTCCTGAGTACTGGGATTACAGGGGTGAGCCACCACGCCCGGCTTATCACATCTCTTAAAGGACTTCCAGTACTGCTTCAGAAAAAGTGGCAAGAATAATGGGATAAGATTTCTAAGCACAGGAAAGTATTTTAAAGTAGAAAAGTAAACATTTACCATACATATGTCTGATCATCCCTTGTATTACTTTTTTTGTTGTTGTTCAGAACCAGGGATTGAACTCAGGCCCTTACTCTCCTAAGCAATCTCCCTAGTTCCTGTGTTATTTATTTTGTGTATAATTCAACAAGGATTAAAATTTATGCTCACTACTATTTATAGGTATAAGCAAATACGAGAGGAAGCAATATTAATGTTCAAGAAATTAAGTGTCTGCATGGCATCAAACTGAAGGTGAGAAATGCAAAGAATACCACTAGGACTGCAGTGATGATTCTCATGAAGTTCACTATAATGGATTGAAGTGGTCTTGATACATTCAGGACCACATTGCTTCTTAAATATACTTCTTCAAGTAATTCAGTCATGGTTGTGTGTGAGAGATATTTTTTAGCTATCTTACGGCCATTCTAATATCAGAGTTGCTTTCTTTTATAATATGCTAATATATTTAAATTATAGAGGGATTTCCTGATTGCATTAGAAATGCATCTATCTTCCCCTTCTCTCTGCAGAGGGTATATCACTGGTTTTGTCACAAGTAAATGCAAACTTCTTCAGGGCTGGGGTTGCTAATTATATTTTGAAGTGCAACTGACTTCTCTCCTGGTGGCTACTCATTTTACACAAACAGAGACACAGACACACACACACACATTTTTCTTCTAAATCACAACTGAATAAATATGTAGATAATTCCTGAGTGGATTTGGTAGAAAAGGTTTGTAAACCTGAGTAAAAACAAAAGATATTTTATAAACAGCAAGCCCAAATGGAAATGCTTACATCTTTTAGAGAAAGCAGATAAACATAACTAATATGTCAAAGAAAGTATATCTAGGCCCTGTAAGTGCAGTAAACTACAAATTTACTTGTATTTCTGAAAAAGATTTTTTTAAATGTTAGCTACGGATTCCTCCCCATCCCAAGTCCATACTCACATAAATCTTTGTCCAGAAGCACCAAAGCCTATAGCAAAATTCCTCTACATTTACATTTGTAATGGATTTTCTTCTAGAATGAGAAAATATAGAGGAATGAAATTTTTGGCAGCGTTTGTGATGTTCAGCAAGGTGGAAGTATGTTTGCAAACTTCAAAGCTCACAGACTTGCTGTAGTACCTTTTCTGACAGGCAACGTTAAACAAATGTCTCACATAAAAGCTTCTTCTGATATGTGTGCTTGGGAGTGGGGAGGGGAGGGGAGGAGAAGCTTCATGAGCTGTCATGGGAAATTAACAGTCTACCTTTAGGAGTTTACACACTATCATCTTAAATCAAACAAAGGCACCCTGTCAGCAAACATGAAGCACAAAAGACAGAAAAAAAGTGACTTTCTCTGATTCATCTTTATCTTTCCAATACGCTAAGTAACAGTCTTCTGTAAATAATTTTACCACAAACACACTTGACAATGTAGCTTTATAATTTTTCTATTCGGCTAGGTAATAAAACCCAGAGGAGATGTGGGTGCAAATTTCTTTCAGGGTACAACAACAAAAAGGCACACAGGAGCATGAAGACATAACCATGAACCATATGTGGTCACTTAACAACCAGTTTCTGTTCTCATTATCCTGGATCTGACAATAAGAACCATGTGACTTCATATTTCATTAAAAAACTCACATTGCCGGGCGTGGTGGCTCACGCCTGTAATCCCAGCACTCGGGAGGCTGAGGCAGGAGGATTGGTGCGAGTTCGAGACCAGCCTAGACTACAAAAGTGAGCTCAAGGCCAGCCTGAACTGCATAGCGAGACCCTGTCTCAAAAAGACAAAAAAAAAAAAAACCTCACATTATTGATTCACTCACCAAATATTTATTGAGAACTGAGTTCATGCTTAATATCATGTAAGTGCTAGGTATGCAAAACTTAAAAAAAAAAGTCCTAGTATCTTCCATATGACAGAGAGATACAAAAGAACATATACATCACAATTTTATGCTATAACATAAAGGAGTGTAAGGGAAAGGACCACTGAGATAAGAGAAGCATAAGAGATGTCAGAAGGTTTTCCCAAAATGAGGTACAAATGGAAATTCACCAGGAAAAGGAAGAGGAAAAAGGATATCACGCGGACAGAAAACACATGCAAAGGAACAAGGGTATGCAAGAGTGTTGTGGCTTGCAGAACTCCAAACTGTTTAAGATGACAGTTTAAAATAACAAGAAATAAAGAGAAAAATAGAAAATGAGGCTTCAAAGATGCTTCTCCTCTAATCTCATTTTTTTTTTTCACTCATTCAATAAATAAAAATATTACAAGAGCAAAGATGTGATAGGAGCAACAAGGTAAAGGTAGTCTGGTCCTACTTTATAATTCATTCCATTAAGTCTCTTAAACATAGATCATCTTCAGGCCCAAGCCCCAGATCTAGTACCTTACAGAAAACTCAGCACTTAAGATATGATCCACAGGTTTATATCCTGCATTTCGCACCAATTCACCATAAGCAAAGAACTACATTTTCAAGGATCATTCATGAAATTAGAGATAATGAGTCCTTGAAACTACTTCTTGAGCCTGTAGTAGGACTTGATAAGATATTAGGCACACAGTACATAGAAGTATTGTGAAATGTGCTATTGGAATGTTCGGTCTTCTCATTATATATTTCAGAAAATATACTTACAGTAATAAAATTATTAACTATGTTCTGGTTTCTCATAGCCTTACAGTTTGATATCTACCCTCTGACTTTTTTCATAATTATATGCAAATACATGCTCAATGTAATAAATTACAAAAATATAGAATAGTAAAACAAAGGTCACAATTCCATTTTTATTTCTTTGTAAAAATGCATTCATACATATATATGAATTTTAAGCAAAATTTGGTCATGTTATACAATCTGTTTTATAACTAACTTTTTACTCAGTTTATTGAATATATGTTACATCTACAATATCACTGCAAATGTCTGGGTAAGTTTTGCCCATCTATCATTATTTGTGCAACCAATCTTCTTTTTTTTAATTTATTTTAACTTTTTATTACTTTTTAATAAGAGATAACAATATGAGAGTTTCAAAACATGTTAGTATCACACTCACAATAACTGACACACTGCATATTGTCCTCACAAAAGTTATACAGAACACAGGGTGCAGATATGACAAACTTTCTAATCGATACTGGTTCAGAAAAAAAGAAAGAAGAAAAAGTTTTCTTTGAGCCAGGAGGAAGTAGTTGTATATATAGTCCAATGTTTCATAATTGCAGTAGGATAGCAGTGAAACTGGCAATGTTTAGGGCTATTGATTTAAACCACTTACAACTCACCATACTAATCTAGCTCTGCATTTTATGCCTCGTAATTAAGCTTTTCTGCTGGGTGATCAAGGGCACGTTAAAGCAAGACCTGTCTAACAAAACATTCATCATTTGTATTTTCCAAGGTCAAATCTCCTCAGGATTAACTGTGGAACCATATACAGTGCTTTGTAGAACTGTTGTCAATGCAGCCATCGGGACGAGTCATGGCCATTGCTTGACCAGTTTGCTCTCTGTGAAAGCCCAAGAGAATGTTTTCTCCCCAGGTGACTCTCCCTAGGCACACTATACTTAATTTATCCCTTTCCTCTGAGGTCCCACAATCTCCTTGAGCAGAATATTTGGGAAACCACTGAGTGGCAGGATGTTATACCACAGGTTCTCTTATGTCCCAAGTCCTCACTGACCTTGAAGGGTCAGAGCCAAAATCATAGCTATCCTTGTAGCCCTTCCTTTTCTTCAATTCTTGGTCTGTTAACCTACACTCTCAATCCTCCAGCAGAGAAGCTTCATGATACAATTACTCTATAACATAAGTAATTGAGACCAATCTTCTATAGATAGAAAGTTCTATGTAAATACAGATTTTCCCAAAACATCCCTTGTGATTTTTCTCATTTCATTTTTTAAAATATCTTTCCCTTTACCCTATGCTTGTTTCCATTCATACTTTTGCTTCATTCCTTTGCCAGAATCTTTGTATTTGAACTCAAAAGAGTTTTCTGGAGCTTTTCACTGTACTCATCTGATATGGTATTTTAATAAGTTTCTTTTTGTATGAAATAACATAATCTATGAACTCTGCTACAAGTATCATTACCTCATCTGCTTTTTTTCCTATCTAGAAGTTCCCTTCTCTTTTAAGATACTCCTTTCTATTTTTGATACCCACCTTCCAAGCACAAATCTTGTTTTTAAATACGATCCAATTAATTTTCTCATTTGAATTCTTCTACCTTCCTCCAAAACATCAGTTGTAATTATAGATACTATCATTTTCCCCTGATAAGGCTACATTTCTGTCCTAATATTTTCACTGAGGTAGATATATCCCTTTCAAAATAATAACTATGTTCTGTTTTGAGTCATCTCAAACCAATGTGTGAAGTACTATAATTAAGATATAGCTGAGCATAATAATCTTTGAAAAAAGGAAACAAATTAATCCATGCTGTGCAGATAAGTGGAATAAAATTAAGAAGTAGAGACAATAATATATAATTTGATCATTGAATGACAAAATGTCTGTCAGATAATGAAGGCAGAAAAGATTGAGATTGGTGGGCTCACTCTTGGCGGAAAGAAAGAAGAAAAATTAGCATGATGGATCCAAAAAAAAGAGAAGGAGTTCATGATATTTAAGATGAACATGACTATCACATGCATGTTCATCTTAAGCCTTAAGTCAGGCTTTCTGTTCTACAAGGAGAAATTGAGACCCTGTGGACAAAGAATATGCAAAGAAGGAGACTAGTATGATCCTATTTGTAATGTGATAGATGATACAGTAGCTAAATTTAGTTTCAGAGTCATGGCAACTGATCAGAACCTGAAACAACCAAGGAAGTTTGACTGGTATAAAAAGGAGACTGGACACAAGTATAAACTAGAAGCAAAAGACTTTAGAGTCACTGAAATCTAGGGGATTTGAGGCAAGTATTCTAGGCACACACCAAGATATTTTTGGTTTGAATCTCAAGTGTGATGGATGGATGTTAGATTAAAGCAAGTCTCTCTTAAAAAGAAAAGGGGTACAAAAAGAGATGCGAGCCGGGCGTGGTGGCTCACTCCTGTAATCCCAGCACTTGGGAGGCTGAGGCAGGAAGATCGCTGCGAGTTCGAGACCAGCCTGGGCTACAAAAGTGAGCTCAAAGCCAGCCTGAACTGAACTGCACAGTGAGACCCTGTCTCAAAAAGCCAAAAAAAAAAAAAAAAAAAAGAGATGCGTCTCTACAGCAAACAACTTTCTAAAGGTAAGGAAGGAAGCAAGATGTAGGAATTTCAGCACTGATGAATTACATCTTTATCATGAAATTTCTTTCAATCAAATTGGTGCAATGCCCTAACTTAGGGACATAAAAACTGTATAAGGGAAAACAGTTTCTGAGGCATCCCACGCCTTCAGTGAATATTTAGTTTGAATGGAAAAAAAAAAAAAAAAAGGAAGGAATGAGTACATATAAAGGAACAGAAAAATGTGACCAAATTAAAGGATTTCCATCTAAAAGTCATTTTTGCTAACATAGTTTCTGAGTTACACCTTGAAAATCAGAATATCAAACAAAGAATGTTGAAAGAAAAATGTAAGGAGTTAAGGCCTCTCAGAGAAGTCTGTGCCTTTTTATTCCTTAGTGAAATCCTCATTTCAATTTTCTTAAAAGCTTCAAAATAAGAAAGAAGTACAGATTCACTTAGATGCATTTCTGAACACTGATGCACCTCTATCAAATGTTCAGCATTTCTAATTTCATTCTCAAGAATAGATCTAGGGATGGCTTTTCTTATAATTTTCTTTGTTATTCTTATCTCAATTTACATTTTAACGTCTTTCTACCATACTTCACACAGATGCAAAAAGAAAAAAAATTTGCAAAGAGGGTATTGATGGCTTCACTGACGCCACCACCTTGAACACAAAATGCCAAGTGAAGGCTTCAGAGGGCAAAAGACAGTGATGCTTCTGGCTAGTACGAAAGGATGCCAATGCACTAAACTTCAGGGAAAAACTGAAGCTGTTTAAAGTGTGACTACAGAGAGCATATTACACTCTGTTAACAAATTATCTTAAGAGACTAAATAGTCTAAAGACAGTAGGAAGAGGCTAAAAATAGTTTTTAAATGTAATATCCACTAGGATGCTGAAATTATATTCAATATTGACCCAGTTCTTCCAAAGCAATCAATCTATCTATCTATCTATCTATCTATCTATCTATCTATCTATCTATCTATGACTTTTAAAACAGTTCCACTATTTTCCAATGATTCATTTGCTCACCTCCTGAAACTGATTCTACTGACTCCCTGTTATGGCCAGGATCATATGACTGACAATGAAAGTAAGTACTCTACTGACAACAATTATATTAGATCCTGAGTTTGGGCCCATTTCTGTTTATTGCTTCCTATAATACTTCTTACTCCAACTAGCTTTGACTAATTTTTCTTGTAAAGGTTTCCCATTCGAATGGTGATGTTTTTCTTACTACATTTTAAAAAAATATTTCAAATTTCAATAGTGAACTCAATGCCATACATAAGCAAACTAATTATGACTGGGACTCTCAATAATGAGGATAACTAATACAAACATCATGTTGCATCAAAGAAGGCAGATAGCAGAGGACCCATTACATGTTGCTATCTCTATGAAGCTTAAACATTGTCAAACCCAATTTATCTAGAATGAAAGAAATCAGAATAATGGTGATCATTTAGAAGAGTATTGACTTTCAATGTGAGTAAGTCTGCTAGGGCACTGAAAGGGACCTATGTTAGTATTCTTGTTCTGAGTCAGCATTACACTTATGAACAGAGTATGAATTCAGAGTTGGCTTAACTTGAATTGACTTAACTTTTCACTCAGAGTGATACTCTAGAAAATTACTAGAGCCCTATATTTTTTTTTCCTTCCTGCCATTATTACATCTGAAAACTGCTAGAGAATATTAAAAATTCCAATATCTATTTTAAGAGTAAAAGAAAAGACAGGATGGACTCATTTCCAAACTCAAATTAATGTAGAATCACTGTTACCAGAAAATGAAAGTCATGAAATCTAGAAACAAAGTCTCTTTGTTAGTTTTTGTTTTCTTTTGTAATACTGGAGACTGAACTCAAGGGCACTGTACCACTTAGCTATACCTCCAGGCTACCGTATTCATTTTTTTTCTTATGATACACTATTTCATTAAGCTGTTCAGGCTTGGGACAGTAATGTAGCTGAGCAGCATAGTGCCTGCCTCACAAGTGGCAGTTCAATTACCTGTACCAAGCAAAAGGTTGTTAAGGGTGCCCTGGGACATGTGATTCCTCCTTTCTTAGCTCCAGCATAGCAATGATTAAAGACTTGGGCAAACAGGGTTCTACCTCTATTTTGTCATACAACTTGTTGTCCCTACATGTCTTGTTTCAGTTGCATAATTAAGGAATTTTTTTTTATATGTTTAGTACAGGGTCCACAGGGTCTCATTGCACAGATTGGATGCATCGTGATCCTCCTGTTTTAATCCTCCCATGTGCTGGGATTAGAGGCGCACAACACCACACACAGTCTCAGGTGCCTGCACAATACACCAGGGATGGAGCCCAGTCCCTGCATCTGCCTAAGCAGGTGCTTGTGTCCACTAAACTATCTGGCTGGCCCAAATAATAAATTCTAAACAACATATTATTGATTAATTTGGGGTTGGTTTCTTCTCGGGATTTGTTAGTTTTTAACTACAAAAAGGAACTTGAGAAGGAATTTTTGATCATTAAATAGAAAAAAATTAACTTTCAATATCATACAATGCTAAAATCTGGATTCCCCCCTGCCCCCCCCCCACAAGTTCCTTCTTTGAAACCTTATTTCCAGCATGGAGACATGGGAGCTGGTAGGCTGTTAAGACGATGAGCTTAGAGCAATAGTGGCAAACCTATGCATGTTGCAATAGGATGTTTGTTATCACTGAAAGCTCTAAAAGGTTCACCATTATTTTCCCAGAGGGAGGTCACTGGAACTACTGCCTTTGGAAAGAACTTAGTTAGGTTTTATGGGATTCTAGTTAGTTCCTTCAAAAGGAGGTCATTACCAAAAGCAGCACTAGTCACTTTCTGCTGTCTAGCTTTCCATTTTGTCATGCTATTTTTCCCTCTTGCATATGTTCTAACCACTATGATAGAATCTGCCCTGAGTTCCTTAGCATAACCAAGTAAATGCTGTCATCATGGCCCTGAACTTCCAGAATTCTTGTACATCACCAAGACTTAGCTATTCCTGATGTACCAATAGAAAA
>PVJA010015516.1:31765-45443 GCA_004027025.1 Myocastor coypus
AAAAAAAAAAAAAAAAAAAAAAAAAAAAAAAAAAAAAAAAAAAAAAAAAAAAAAAAAAAAAAAAAAAAAAAAAAAAAAAAAAAAAAAAAAAAAAAAAAAAAAAAAAAAAAAAAAAAAAAAAAAAAAAAAAAAAAAAAAAAAAAAAAAAAAAAAAAAAAAAAAAAAAAAAACTAATGAATGTAAGAAAACTGAAAATGATATTATACAGAAGAGTAACAAAGTCTGCAAGGCAAAAATAAGAGATCAAAATAAATAGAAATATATATGTTTATCCAACATGAAGGAAAAAATCATAAAATAAACAAAGGGTAAAATAAGTTCCCAAATTATACAGAAAAGTAATACATAGTCAGTACCCAAAGGAACATTAGCTAATAAAGGTAGACACTGTTAATTTTCTTTCCAGTATACCTTACCTACGTTATTTTTGATATCAAATTAAAGTACCAATTTAGATTTTTTAAAAAAGATATAAATGGGCCTATGGCTGAACATAAACATATTTCAAAGTGCTGAATAAGCACATTTTGTGTACCATACTTTCAAAGGAAAAAGCCATGCTCAGAATATATAAAAAGGAGTGCAAGAAGGGCTGGTTTTTTTTTTTGTTGTTGTTATTGTTGTTTTGGTTTGGTTTTTTTGCAGAACCAGGATTCAAAAAAACTTTTGTTTGTTTATTTATTTTTATGGCCGGCTCAGCCTGCCCTGAGGGCAGGGCTGGCACAGCATGTGGTGCCAGGGATCGAACAGCGGTCCCTGCAGCTGCCCAAGCTTTCCTAAGCAGGTGCTTTAGACCACCGACCAATCCTGCCAGGCCCCCAAGTGCTGTATTTTGTACTGAAGTGAATCTTCTAAACAAAATTTAAATAATGTTAATTGGTAATATTTAATAAAATTTTAAAAGCCTATATTAAAAATATCGGTTTAAATCTACAACAAAATTATAGCATCAAATGCACAGTAATCTGAGGTATACTGCTTATATAATTTTGTCTAAATTTAACATTTGTAGCAGAAAAAAAGGCAGCTTTCCTTTTGGCTATGGAATCACTGAGAGGGGGCCAGGGAAATAGCTCAGTGATTTAACACCTGATTGGTAAATGCAAGGACCAGGGTTCAATCCTAGATACTGTATGCTATGCAGCCCAGCACCAAGCCAGGCACCGAAAATGGGCATGGTGAAACTCGCCTGTAATCCCAGTGCTGGGGAGGCTGAGACAAAATGATCACTATGAGTCCAAGCTACATAGCGAGATCCTGCACCAAATAAATAAATAAACAAACAAACGAATGAATGAATGAATGAATAAATAATATATATATATATATATATATATATATATATCACTGAAAGCTTTGTTATATTTGTATATACCAGTTACTGACATAAAAAAAAAAAGAACAGGAACAGAGAAGAAAATAGTGACAATAAATAGAATTATATGGTGGGGAAGTGTGCAGTTTCCTTAATAACTACTCCAGATATATTCGTTGGAATGTTAATGATAAAATGATACAGAAGTCAATGAAATTTATCAGCTGTGAAAAAGTAACATGAATGAGCAAGACCAACAGAAACGCATCTATCCAGAGCTCTGAAATTGTACAATACATCAGAAAGACATATAGTAAAAGATCTAGAGAGTGTAACCCTAATAGTTCAGCATCTAGTTCATTGCAACTTGAATTCAGCTCCTGATTATGCATCTCCCAGAAAGGATACTGTCTTCCAAGGAAAGCTTTTCTTTCTCTTGCCTTGTTCATTAGAGAATTCTCATTATTTAAAACTAAATCTCATCATGCAGACTTGAATCTCTTCAATATTCAACTAGTTCTGACAGAGTTATGAAGCAACTAAGAACAATACCTGCTTTCCTTCTAAGTGGCAGAACCTCATGTATTAGAAAATAGATACCAAATCCTGTTCATCACAATTGTTACCAATTTCTCTTATCATTTTTCATGAGGAATGACTTATGATTTTTGACTGTCTATAGTGGCAGAAAATTGCATTATTGAAATGTACATATATAAGTGGTTGCAGCCTTGATTGGCTCTCCATTTCACTCAGGAATATGCTACTTGCAATGAAAGTTTAGCCATATGTCATATAACACAATTTGACAATATAAAACTGAAAAGAACTTGGAATAAAAATTTACTTAATTTGCCAAAATTAGTTTTAAAGATTAAAAACAATTAAAATTTGTAGCTAAATTGAAACCCAGTAGTATAGTATAAATTCAATACCACTGAACTGTGATATTTGCAATATAAGCACAGCACCACTCAACATATCATAGACCTTGCAAGTCAGAAGCTCTAAAACTATAGCAATATTTTTCATAATGCTGAGGAGAGGGAAAAAAATCCTGTTGTGTTTCATAAAAATGCAAAAAAGTGGCCACAATTCTTTTCATGCATGAATAACGTATGATCCTCAATGTTATTTGCTAGAAGGGTTAATCACTAACATCTTTCAAAATGTCTATATAAGCTTTAGCTCATTAAGAACAAACATGTACCTGTATAAAAATATTACATACCTTGAAGATTCAGAATAACATTCTGTAAAATATCAATGCACACATCAAACTGACATAGATGGAATAACTTTTCAGCATTTTCTAAAAATATTGAGAAAAGAAATATGGAAGAATTCCTCAACTTCTGACACATGTTTTTAATCTAAAATTGAAACCAAAAAATAAATACCGAGGGGGCGGGGGAGAGGGAGAGGGGGAGAGAGAGAGAGAGAGAGAGAGAGAGAGAGAGAGAGAGAGAGAGAGATACAACCCAGAAGTTATTAATACACTTTCTAATGGATGAAAGAGAAAAACATCCAGGAGCAATTTAAGTGAGAAGCTAAATAAGAAAGATTTAAAAGACGGATTTCTACGATAAGAAAGGTTGCAGATTCTTAGGCTAGACCATCATTTATTTAAAAAATGGGGAAAAGATTACTTTTAAGCACAACCTTTTAATGTAGTAAGAAGAGAATCAGAATGTACAGGAAAGTGGTGTCTTTTTTCTCATAAATAATTAGCAAAAACAATATGCTATAAAATTGTAAGTTACAAAGAGTAGCACTGCATGATCAGGCTATAAACATGTATATTTATAACATTACTTCTGTAACTCTGTATTTTACCTATCACATATTCTTCTTAGTATATATAAAATACAAAAGTTAACATATAAAGTAATCCACTTTACCGTGGTTTCAGTTTACATGGCTTCAGTTATTTACAGTCTATAGTAATCTGCAAATATGAAATGGAAAATTCCAGAAATAAATAGATATTATTATTGTGTGATTTTTTTTTTTTTTTTTCTGGATTGTTTTTCTCCTGACCTGGAGGTACTGAATACAGGACTTTGCAAGTGCTAGGGTAAGAGTTCTACCAATGGGTTATACTGCAGGTTGTAGTTATATTATTAGTTATCATTAATTATTATACCTAGTTTATAATTTAAACTTTATCATAAGTATGCGCATATAGGAAAAAGGTATTTATACTACTGGGTATTATCTGTAGTTTCAAAAGTCTACTCACCTTGAAATAATGACTTGAAAAAGTCATAGAAAATCTGTAACTATTGCACACTTATTAGGCCTAAAAGATTGATGTATTTGAAGGTCATTATCAAAAGTGAAATTATTTTCTTTTATGTTTTTATTCATATCAGATGACAAAATATTTATCAGTACTCCTACAACTTTTTAAGAAACTATTTTCTATCCCATTTATATAGAACATAAAACTGAACCATTATCTCATGCCTTTATTAAAGAAATAGTTTTAAAAAGAAACTGGAAAGGGTGAGAACTCAAGATGTTATAGAAGTATGGATTAGTAATTTTGAAAATCTAAAATGGTTTCATTTCATTCAATTATTTATAATAACACTGCTAAAAAATGTGCAAAGACCTTTTCTATTAGACCAAGCTAATACTAATGCACGTAATTGTAAACATAGTCATTTCTGGAATTACTCTCTATAATAAATGCTTATAGATTTACTGGCAAATCTTATTACAAAAAACAGAAACAAACCAGGCCCTCTGAAAAAACAGAACAATAAATCACTCATTTCTTTATGAAAAAACAAACAAACAAACAAAAAAACTACTTTGGCTATAAGTATCCTTTAAAAGAACCCTCATTTATCTGAATTATTAAATACGATAAGCCCTTAATAAATTTCAATGGACTACTCTTACAGTAATATTTTTCCAGTCTCATTGGGTAATATTATCAAAGTGAGCTATATTCAATTATATATTCTATTTCTGGATATATATTTATTGGAAGGATGGATAATTTTCATCATAAAACTGAGAAGATGACAACTAAAAAGAGCAATTCTTTAGTACCTTAACTCCAGCAAAATGAACTCTTGCACAATTCCTCCTGACATCTTGTATTATCAGCCTTTCTCTCCTTTTCCACCTTTACAACCATTGGAATATAGCCCTAAAACTTCTTATAAATCTAAATATAATGCTCTCCAATTTGTGCAAAATGAACAATTTTTATGTTGAGTATCCTGAGTAAGATCTCCTCCAACACAAATTCTTCCAGACTTTCTCCTGCCTTTGAGCATACTCCTTTTTCCTTTGCACTTAAGATTCACATTACCTAGGTCATTGTCTTCTATATATACAGATGGCTTTCCCTATCACTTCACTTTCACATCTAATCAAATGCTATATTTTACAAAAGACCTTCCCATTTTATTTTATACAAAACTGTCCTCATGTGCATCACCAGTCACTATCTAAATCTTCCTTGTTGTTCTTCACAGAACTATCACTTCTACTTAGTACTACTTGATATTGTTTTGTATATGTACTAGTTTCCTCATTGTTTGACTCTTCCACTAAACTCTATGAGGTCAAAGGTTTAATAATAATAATAATAATAATAATAATAATAATAATAATAATGACAGAGAGATAACTCAGTGGATTAAAGCACCTGCTTTGGCAGACCTAGGAGTCAGGGTTCAATCCCCAGAGTTCAGTGCCAGTATCACTCCTGGGACACGCTGAAATAGAACATGAGACTGGGTGTGTTGGTGTGTATCTGTCATCGCAGAACTTAGCAGGCTAAAAACAGGAGGATCACTATGAGTCCAGTCTGTGTAGTGAAACCATGTAGACCCTGTACTAAATACAAAAATAGTAATAAGTGTGTATGTGTGTGTTCACTAAAAACAAAGAAGCAAAGACATATGCTTAACAACATTCTGATAATTAATTTGTGATAAGCTCTTCTATACTTGCTATTATGTTGAAGTCACAAAGAAAAACTATCAATTATTATAAGCTTATTATTTTAAAGATACAATTCCTAAACTGGAGTAATAATAAATACAAAATTCACAAAATTATTCAAGTATATAATGATTCTGTTTGTGTCTATAGGGTGGATATCAAAGAAATAACAGTAGCTCAGTCCCACAAGTGACACCGGCCACCAATAAGCATCATGGACACTGTCCATGTACACAACATACTAGAACTTTGTGCGATATCCTATTCCCAAAATGTTAGAAGTTCTGGTCATATATTTGCAATTCCAGTATTTATGTTATGTTTTATTCTTAGTAATTCTTTACTACCATGGAAACTTTACCTTAGTTTATATCTTTGTATATATTAACCTATTCAAATACTATGCCAGCACTCTGAATTGATTACAAATTTGTACATATGATACACAACATTCTTGCCTCTAAGTTGGAATCATGATTTGATTTGAATTTTGGAATATTGTTTTGAAATGTTTAATTTAATTTTAATTAATATTTAATTAAATTTCTGAATATTGTTTAATTATACTTTTGGTTTTATGATTCATACTGTATCTCTGACTTACAACCTATTTATAAGACATGGTATGATATTTTCTCCTAGTATTAGAACCTTTGAAAAGAAAAAAATATATATATAAAAGACTACATATATGTATATGTATGTATGTATATATATATGTATATATATATATATATATATATGATAGATATGTAGCTATTTTGTCTTAGTTCATTGAGAATAAAGATGTGTAGTAATATTGTTTAGACCACATACCAGGTCTACACCTTTTCCTCTGAATAACTACTATAAAGACAACAATATGCGTGGTATTAATTGTAACCATCGTACTGACTTGTGTTGAAATTGTTTCATTGCTATTTTATCTTTTTTTCTAATTAAAATGAATTAAAAGAACAAAAATTTTAAAAAATATATTTAAGTATAAAAAAAAGTTTTTAAAGTATCCATGAAATCAGGGTCAGGGAGACAGCTCACTTTAATAAGTGCTTCTCTGGCAAGCACAGGGCCCTGAGTTCAATTCCTGGTACTGCAAAAACAAGAAACAAAACAAACCAAAAAAAAAAAAAAAAGTCCATTGATTCAAATATATATCCATAAAATCTTAGTAAGTTGAAGTTCCATAGCACATTGAGTTTTGAGCTAAAACTGTTTGATAACTTTAAAACACAAAGTTGCAACTTGAAGTTTAAAATGGTCATTTATCACAGAATTAACAGAAATAATTTATTGCAGGATTAAGTTACTTAGCATATCACATAATATTCTTGATACTGCCATTGAAACATAGAAAGAGAATGAATAAGCTATTTAAAAAAAAAAAAAAACTTTATTTATGTCATGGCCAACTCAGCTTGGTGCTGGGGATTGAACCACGGTTCCTGAGATTGCCTAAGCTTGCCTAAGCAAGCACTTTAGACCACTGAACTATCTCGCCAGTTTCAAATAAGCAATTCACACCATGTAGAAAGATGCTTCTCTAGTTCTTACCAATAAGAAATTTAAATTCTGAATAAAAGTAGACAACAAGTGAGTGGGAGCATTAAAAGGTTTAAAATAATCCTTTAACAAACCAACATATATATTATGATTTTAAAAAGGCAAAAACTGTAGTACATCGAATTACTAGTCTTCTATATGAAATGTAAACTAAATGTGAAATATGTACTAAAATACATTTGCTACTGCACTGCATTAAAAACCTCTTATCCAAAAAAGTATCTTGAAAAGTACTTGACAATACTAAATAGCCCACACTGGGTTTCTTCTATATTTGAAACAAATGCAAGAAGGCTACCATCTCTAGTGGTACTGGCCTGAGTACCAAGGTGGGCTATTTGCATCACTCAAAGCTCTAAAAGGTCTGCCATCACTGATTCACAGTAAATTACGTCACAATGTGTAGGTTAAATGATGACTATAATGATTAAGGTATTTTTCCGTTTTTTCCTGACCATTAGCAATGGTGGAAATCAATTGTAATTAAACAGACAGAGAATACTAAACTAATTAGCAAAATCAATCTGAAATATATGAACAGTATCATTTGATGCTAAAATCTGACGTTCAAATTTATCTACTATATAATATATATGCAATATCAAGTAAACCAAAAAATCAGTCTTAAAAAGAAGTCTTAAGCCTTTTGATGCCATGATTCTCAAATCAAGTTCCTTGCTGAAGATTTTTGTCAAAACAATTTTTCAAAGGTTAAAAACACTTCCTCAAAACTTTACTTGTAATTTTATTTTTAAAAGCAACCATAAAAATTCTAATAATGTCTGTTTACATGGGAGACTTCAATTTAACCTGTCATGATAGCAATATGCTAAGTATTATTTAATGGGAACAAGGAAAAATTCCAGTTAAACTCATAAATGTTTTGGAAGAATACACATAGTGTGGTCTGTGTCTAATTTATTACTTTTGTTTCATTGCTATTACAAATGCCTCAAATTTTGTAGATGTTACTTTAGGAAACGTATGTGCTATCCTTAGATCCAGTCAAACATGGCAAATTCAACATTATTTGTTCCATTAAATGAAAATACAGCAAATGTATAAGAGTTTCTTTGATGATTAAATTTAATTGTCAACTTCACTAAATGACTGGGAGACTTGTGGACAGGTGATTCCATCATGAGGGTGCCTATTCAAATGTGCTTCTAGGGGAGAGATCCATGCAGAGTTAGGTCCTAGGGAGTGGGCATGTACCTTTGAAGGGCTTATCTCTTGCTAGTACTCTCTTGCTGTGCACAGTTTCCTGGCTGCCATGAAGTGACCAACTCTGACCTACCATACCATTTGGCTATAATGGTGATGACCTGACTGTCATGGGATTAATCCTCTGTGAGCAAAATAACATCTCCCTTCCCTTGAACTGTGGGTGTCATCAGGTATTATATCCCAGCAATTCAAAAGCTGAACAGAATAGAAATTTACAGAGAGCACACAAAATTAATATTACATTAGATATATAAATCTTAAAAGTTCTTTTAAAATTTTTTGCATATATATATATATATATGATAAATAAATAGGAAGCATACTGACATTCCAATATTGCTTCAAATTACTTCTTCCATTGTATCAAAAACATTTCAGTATAGATGTTAATTTATTTCACTCACACTAATTTTTCTTAATTCATTGAAAAGAAAGGTAGAGTTATCATGTTTTTTCTTTGTAAGAAAAAATATTTTTTTTATCTAAGTCTTACTCTCAATAACTGTACTGAAGCTAACACACATAACTATTGTTCCTTTTATTATTTTCTTTAGAAACTTTGGTTTTCTATATAATAAAAAATATATATATTAAAAAAAAAAAAAAAAAAAAAAAAAACCTAGTGGCAGGCTAGAATTGTCCAATGAACCACAGTTTGCCAATTCCTAAAATGGAATAAACAGAGTAAAGGAAGAAGCAAAGAGAACATCAAAACTTGGGAATAGGAAAGTCAAAAAGCATTTACGAATTTTTAATCCTATTAGTACTATTTGTACAATTTGTGACAAGTACTATTTGTGAAGCTGACATTATCGGTTCTACTGACCAACACTGTGAGGCCCTAGGAAAAGAATAAAGTGCTTTTAAAAGTTTTTTTGTTTGTTTGTTTTTTGTACGACTTATTCTAATGCTAACGGCACTATTGGCAGCGACACTGGTATGTAAGCATCAATAATGAAAATACTGATCTTCAGTAAGTACATCAAGGAGACTGACCTACCTTAGTAATGGGTGAAATATGACAGTAATATTTCTGGCTCCAGGTTTGCAGACAAATTTTGTTCCTCCACCTTCAATTAAGTTGTCATCAGGACCCCCTTATAGAAAAAAAGAGAAATTCAGCTTATTGGAAGTTTTTTAAACAAATAAATGAACCAAGTCTATTTGTTATGGTTTGTGTATAGGTATCCCAACCAAACCTTCATGCAGTCATGGGGCAGACTGGCTTCCGGACTTTATGACTGATTCTTGATCCAAAGCTGGGAATGCAAGTGTGAGTCAACACTCTCATTTTCATTTTCATTACAGTGTAAGGAGCTGAGAGAGGCTAGCTAGCTGTCTGAGCTACCACTCCCTTTGCTTTCTGTTCTCTGCCTTTGCCATGAAAGGTTGCTCTCTGCCTTATGCCACTCTGCCTCTGAGCCTGCCAAGCTAGGGCTGAAACCTCCAGTAACTGTGAGATAAATAAAGCTTTCCTTCCTTCATTCTGAGCACCCAGTATTTGTTCCAGCAATGAGAGACGAATAAGTGAGACACTATCTGTAAGTTATACTGCCTGTTACGCTGTCATAAAGATGATCTCTGAAAATAAATCATCTTCAATATGTAAAAATTTTTTTCAATATCTTGGTCCAGTCTTTTCTAACTGCAGTATAGTATGGGTTATGATGTTGACTTGGGAGAAAATCAAAAGAAGCCTAAGAAAATATAACATCCTAAAACCAACAGCGTAAGTTTATAACTCAACAAAGATTAAAATTTTAATCTCTGCTCCCCAATCTCCAGGTCAAATAGTTAACATGAAACTTTAAAGAGAAAGAAGTTCCAATTAGTAGTTCCAGAGTGTAAAGACTGAAGAAGAGACTCATAAACCTAACCATTTTTTATTAAATTTAAGATCCCATTATCTGTAAAATACACAATTGTCTTATGTACTACTTGGGGAAAAAAAACAAACAAACTCTAAACCGTACGATTGGTTGGAAATTTTTATTTCTTTTTGAGGTTAGGAAGCTTTTTAAGCTTTCTCAATAGAGACGTTTACTATGCATCTCTGATATGCATTCAATAAGGAAACAGGAGAAATATAAACCTGTGTCACATTTAAAACTCCGTAATTCATCTACCTCTTCTGGATGAATGACTCAGAGTAATCAATATTCTTGTTTTCAAAGCTGTCATTGTATATTACCATAAATGTGGGTATCTTAAAGAAGTGTTCCATGTTGTTTTTAGCAATTTATTCCAAGCTGCTGATACCCATTCTGTAAAACAGAGATCTGGTACATCTTTGATGACATTAAATTTAAATAGAAGCTTGATCTACACCAGCCAGAACTTGCATTCCTTCTTCAAATGGATATTAACTGATTAATTATGTGAAACATTGGAGGTTATAATGCGAGTACCAAACTCCGTGATACTGAGTTAACAGCTATCACTATAACTACTTTCCAAAGATAGACAGCCACTGAGGTGCTACTCATTTAAGATACATCTTGATTTCAGAGGTTAGAATGTTGAAAAATGTATGTATCATTGGGCTTGGGGAGAAATGATTTCACTACCACCTACATCACATTGTCTTTTTCATTAAAAAAGAAATTCCATTAATGTCCTAAATTCTGCTCCAGGGAAATGAAATATTTCCTTTGATTGGTGATAACTGAGATGAAAAAGGTTGGCATATGTGGATCAGTAAACCCCTTGCTCCATTTAGGAAAGATGAATGCCTGGAAAGGCAAATGCTTGTAGTTCAGAAATGTTGCCTCATATAAGTCGGACTATAAGGATCACACTGTAACTCACTTATAGAGTTTTTGCCTAGCATGCCTGAGATTCTGCGTTCAATGCCCAGTATTATGAATAAGAGTAAGAGTAAGAGTAAGAGTAAGAATAAGAATACGAATAAGAATAAGAATAGTGACGAAGAGGAGCAAGAGGAGATGTTGTTTAGATATAAAGATAATACTGTTAAAGAAAAGCAGTGAAGTAGTCCAGCATTTTTAAAATTTTAATGTGCATTTATTTAGTAGGCCCATTTGATTCTCAAACTAGGTTACGTACTTTAACATATCTATTATTGGTAGGAAAGTGGTATTTTTCTTGTGCTATATGTTTTTTTTTGTTTTTGTTTGTTTGTTTGTTTGTTTGTTTGTTTGTTTAGGAACTCTAGGGGCTCGGGAGAGATCTTGGGAGTCTAAGTGCCTGCCTGGCAAGAACAAGGACCCAGTTCAATAACCCGTACTACATGCCATGCTGGCCCCAGAATTCCAGGTGTGCTGTACTGGCCACTGAAATAGGGCATGGTTATGTACTCATGCAATCCCAGTGCTGGGGAGGCTGAAACAGGTTGATCCCTATGAGTCTTAACTGTAGAGTGAGACCCAAGAACTCTGGGAAGAAATATGGATATTAATTAGGGGATTTCTTTAAAACCCTAGAAATATAAACCTAAAAACTATCATTCATTTTTTTTCTAAAATAAGTATTTTTTCTGATGATAGTTCTTTGCATGATACCAATTACCAACAAATCTCAATTTATTATCATAATACTCTGATGATGAGATAGACTAATAAAAACATACGAAGTTTTAAAAATATGCTAGATTATAGAAACTGACCAGCAGAATCAGAATCTAGATAAATACCATTAGTATTAGTTGTTTCTATGAAGAAATCAGTGCATAGTTTTTCTTAACAGTAAAAAAATCTAGCGGGTCCCTCCCCCCAAAAAGAGAGAGAGAGAGAGAGAGAAGAAAACTTTGCATTAAGAAAACTGATGCAAGAAGATTGCTGGGAGTTCAATGCCAGTTTGGGTTACATAGTCAGATCCTATCTCAAAAACACACAACAAACAACATATTAAGCACATAATATAAAATGACATGTATGGCTTTTAATATAAAAATCATAATATGCTTCTGTTCATTTGAAAAAACAATCACATCTTACTATATCTAAGTTAGTAATATTAATATTCTGCTAGATGTGGAAGTTAAAAGTAAAATGAAAACAGTAAGACTAATATGGGCTGAGTATGAAGTTCACGGAATGACCACTTGCTTAGCATGAGAAAGTCGTTGGTTAACTCAATTCATAGCAAATACACCAGCAAAAAAAAACAAAAATCCTTAGTACAAACATTAATAATATTTAATAAAAATCATCCCACCTGATCACATAGTATAGTTATAAACAGGAGACAAGAAACCCAGAACAAGTATATCTCATTCATCAACACAAAATCTAACCAAAATAGAACTACAAGGGAATGTGTAGTGAAGAAACTAGGTTAGATTTTGAAAACAAAAAACAGCATAAATAACTTCATCGAACATAAATATAAAAACAAATGGGTTATCCTACAAAATGTCAAAATATCTTTATAAGACACATGAGTTCAAATAGTTGGAATATACACATATGAGTTCGAAAAAAATGAGTTTCAATGGTTTCAAAATATTCTAAAGTCTTAGATTTTTAAATATAAAGTAAATGAATTCACAGTTAACCTCACTCTGGTCATGCTGATTGCTTCATGCACACTGGAAACATGGCTTGTATACTCATTAATGTGCCTTATGTTGTGCCAAGTGTAGGGCCCTTTCTCTGCTTACCAATCCTTCAGATCTCAATTTAACTTCCCACAGTGTCAAATGCTACTCTCAAAATCTACAATTCTTTTAACAGCAACTTTACCTGACACAGCCTATACAAACCTTCAAATAGATCGTTTCCATTATTGTTATGTGTTTTTTAACTTTCTCTAACTTTTCCTGCCTAGACCGTAAGTTACTGGAAAGTGTTTTTAGACATGTGCAGCATGAATGAAAGAACAGAGACTTAAGTGGGTAAAAAATTATTAGCATTAGATGAGGAAAAAAAGTACAAAAACCTCTCATAAACTGTCAAAAACCTAACAAGTATAAGCAACTCTTCCCAAACCATACATAGTAGATACAGTCAATACTTGTTGATGATAATAATACAGAGAATAAAAGTTACCAAATGCATGACATAAAACTAAAATTAAGCACAAGTTATTAGAAACATCAGTTATATGGGGGGGGGGGGCTATGAGATAGCTCAGCGGGCTAAGTGCCTACTTAGGCAAGCACAGGGACTCAGCTTTGATCCCTGCACCACATTCCCCTGAGCAAGCCACTGAGTCTGGGCATGGTAGTGCACCTGTAATCCTAGCATAGGAGAGTTTAAAAACAGGAGGATCACTATAAGTTCAAGCTGTGTAGTGAGACCCTCTACCAGATAGAAAAGAACAAAAAAAAGAGAGAGAGGAGGAGGAGGGAGAAGAGGAAGAAGGAGGAGGAGGAGGAAAAGGAAGAAGAGGAGGAGTGGCCCGGCAGGATGGCTCAGTGGTCTAAAGCGCCTGCTTAGGAAAGCTTAGGCAGCTGCAGGGACCGAGGTTCGATCCCTGGCACCACGTGCTGCACCAGCCCTGTCCTCAGGGGAGGCTCATCAGACCATAGAAATAAATAAATAAAAACAAACAAAAGTTCTGAAACAAGAAAAAATAAAATAAAATAGAATTTAAAAATTCTTTTAAAAAGTCTCAGTATACCAAATGTTTTTTTTTTTTTTTTTTTTT
>PVJA010015517.1:0-45208 GCA_004027025.1 Myocastor coypus
CAATGTTGAAACTATTGGGACTTTGGCAACTCTTCCAGATGGACTAAAATGTCTTTTGTAAAAAGGGATATGTATGAGACTTTGGGGGTCCAGGGGCGGAATGTTATGGCTTATGTCTAGTTGTCCCCCCAAAGCCTCATGGAGTCATTGGGCGGGGACTTCTAGAGTTTGAGACTTGATCCTTGATCCCTGGGATTATAGGTTTTAGTACTGATGGGATTATGGGTGGAAGTACTTCTGGGATTATGGGTGTAGCCTAGGGCGGGAGCTAAGACGGAGAGCCTGAATGTAATATAAAGAGAGACAGAGAGACAGACTGGAGCTCTAGCTGTTGCTGCTGCTCTGCTGCCCTGATTGATTGGCTGTCTCTGCCACCATTTTGCTGCTGTTCCGCCGCCATGAACTGGATGCTCTCTGCTCTGTTCCTCTCAGCCTTGGGCCAGCCGAACATGGACTGAAACCTCCACAAACTGTGAGCTAAATAAGCCTTTCCTTCCTTCATTTTGAGTGTTGGGTATTTGTTCCAGCAACGAGCAAAAAGTAACTAAAACAAAGGGCAACTTCAACTACATGGAGTTCACACGCATCCTCAAGCACGGGGCCAAGGACAAGGACGACTGAGAGCTGCGCCCTGCCCCACTGCCTCTCGTTCCCCAGTGCCCACCCCTGCATGCTCCCGGTGTCTTGCTTGCCTTCCCATGTATTTATTCCAGACCTTGTGCCATACATCGCTTGTATAATCAGGCTGGCGGGGTGAGGTTGTAAATTGTATTGAAAAAGAGATTGCAAATAAAATCAACAAATGTGAAAGCTCAGGACAACATATTGGCATTTCTGGTTTTGCTGGATTTTTACACTTTTATATAATAAAATGCTATTTTGAAATAAAAAAAATAGTAAACTTTAAAAAAAATGTAATAGCCTTCATTGCCTTGTATATATTTGAAGATTGGGTACTCGGGCAGTACCTCATCAATTTACAAATATTCATAAATGATGCACTTTGTTGCCTAGTATTGCATCATTTTTTTAAATTTTACAAAAGGGTCTACAGGGTGTTCAGGGTCTCACTACTAGTTGTGACTTACGGTGATCCACCTGTTTACAGCCTCCCAAGAGCTAGGATTGTAGGCACTTGCCACCAGGACCAGTATTTATTGTTCTCTTAGGGAGCCTGAGCTCTAATTTTGTTCATCATGTGATACTATAAGATGATATTGGGTCACAGGAGATAGCTCAGTAGAATAAGCACTTGCCTGGCAAGTGAAAGGCCCTGAGTTCAATGCCCAGTACAAAAAAAAAAAAAAAAATCTTAGTAGACACTGATCATAGTAGACAGAGCCTCTGCTGTAGTCAAGGTCTGCAAAGGGAACTTAATTCAGAGTATGTAATTCATAGGATTATTTTACAATAAGTTAACCAAAGTGTCACCTACAGTAAGAGAGGGAGGGTAACCCATTCACACACTAAAGATCCAGAACAAGCCGGGCATGGTGGCGCACGCCTGTAATCCCAGCACTTGGGAGGCTGAGGCAGGAGGATCAGTGCGAGTTCGAGACCAGCCTGGGCTACAAAAGTGAGCTCAAGGCCAGCCTGAACTGCACAGTGAGACCCTGTCTCAAAAAGACAAAAAAATAAAATAAAATTAAATAAATAAATAAATAAATAAATAAATAAATAAATAAATACCCAGAGCATCCAGCTGAAGTCCTGAATTTCATGCAACGTCCTGCATGAATCCAGCTGAAGACCTAGAGCCCATGACAATGCTGCATACATGTCCGTTTCGAGGATCTGAACCAGTAAAACCCAAAGACAGTCGTGAAAGCTAGAAAGTCTGCACCAGTGGGAGGAAGGGTCACTGCTGGCAGGCTGAGGGATCTACACTGAATCCAGAAGCTGTGGTCCACATACTGACCAGAGGTCCCCCAAGAGTGCCACCGCTAACCTCAGCAGCAGCAAGGTCCTGAGCTCCTCCAGTGATGAGAACAGCCAAGTTCACATCAGGAAAGCTAGTGTGGCAAGCTCCTCAAGAGAACCCATAGCACCCTACAGGTTCTCTTCTTTTTTCTCCAGCTCTCATTTACATTTTGCTGGCAAGAACGCTTAGGTGCATCCTCCAAACCCAGCACCACATTGATGCATCTGAGTATTCCAAGATTACCACCAGTTGTCAATCTACCACAGCCTCACAATAGAAAATAAACAAGTTTTCTATGGTAAATTTACACTTTCAGATCAAAGTATGTGCTTCTTAATCTCACTCAAATGTGTTTATTTTAAAGTCCCCTTAGGTTGCTATATCTGTATAGCTTTTAACTTTGACTTCTTCAGTTGTACACATGAAATATTCCTCTCCATTGTGAGTACCTTTTGGAAATGCCTGCTTTGCTTTTCATGTTTCATTTCCAAAAATTAATTTCGCAACTGCTATATAGCGTATATTTAAGAATGATTTGAAAAATGTTTAAAGAATTAGAGGCATACATGATTCAGGGATTCTGAAGTTTCAGTTCCAAACTGTTGTAATACAGTGAATGCATAAACATGAGTCTTGCTTTTTTATTTTTTTGGATTATTTGTGCATGCAGAATTTTCTATCATAGTTCATTAATTATGAACTTTTTAAACTGCATTCAATCATCTCATACTTCATAACTTCTTAAATTTCTAAGTCCGCACTATAGTCTGAATCTCTTGTTCTCATTTCAGGAATGTTCAAAGCATGTTTTTTCAAAGCATATTACACCTCAAGAACCAATTTTCATAGCTCATTCAAGAGAAATAATCCATTTTCCCTGAAAAATTTATAGTCAAATTTGTAGAAATTCAGTAACATCTCCAGTACTCACTAAATTCTGATTCTCTACTCTGTTGCACCTGAAATTACTTATTCCCTTGCAGTCTCAATGCCTGCAAACGCATCCATACTTTGGTACCTAATTTTCACTACAGAAATTTGAACGCCCTTAATAAAATTTAGCATAGTGAATCTTTTCCACAAAGTTTTTGATTCACTCATCTCAGAGCTGTCAGAGTAATCACTATTATTTTCTTTTCCTTTTATTTCATTTTAATTTATTCATTTTATGTATTTGGTATGGGTCTCACTACAGAGCTCAGGATCCTAGTGATCCTCCTATTTTGATCCTCCCCAGCTCTGGGACTATAGGCATAAGCCACCATGCCTGGGATCAGTGGTTGGCTGAGCATGCCCAGAGATGTGGCTTGCATGGCATGGGGTACTGGATCAAATCATGGTCCCTGAACTTGCCTAAGCAGGTGCTTAGTCTGCTCAGCTATCTCGCTGGCTCATGAATGTATTTCTTAAATTAGCAAACTTGAAGGTCAAAATTATTCACTATATTGCTGCTCATAATTCAGTAACTTCTGATTGCATTTATATTTCATCTTAGCTTTCTCTATTACTCATGATTTTAGAAATGTGAGGAAATCTTTTTTTCAAAATATAAAAGTACATATATTTTATTCTTTTAGCTTCTGTAGAAAAATACACTCTATTCATTAATTATGGTTGCCATGAGATTTTCAAGTAGCTTTCATGAAATATGTGAACAGTAAAGATAAAATGTAATTGTATAAATCCTTCCATTTTGCATGTAATTTACGTGACACTTTTAGAATTTTCTATTTGATATATATAAATATAGAGACAAACTAAAATTTGATTGGAGAAAAGCAATGTGTGATAGTTATACATTTCAAAGAATCATAGAGAAGGATAAAACTAAATAATAAAATCCATATTTGTTAGAATAAATAAATACTTTATGAATTTAAAAATTGTATTTATAACAAAACCTGGTAAGCAAATTAATCATGTCATGATTGTATACTTTGCCTTGATTTTGTGTAATAAAAATATGCTGAATAAAAATATGATACAGTTGGAAATATATGCAAATAGAAACTTTGTCACAAATCATAGGATACTAAAGTGGAAATCATGGGGTTATAAATTACCTGAAATAATTATATGCTTTGCATTGAAAAACTTTTGCTGCTTTATTGAATTTCTTCTATTTCTAACTTTTACTCTTTTTTTTTTTTTTTTTTTTTTTGTCTTTTTGAGACAGGGTCTTGCTATGCAGTTCAGGCTGGCCTTGAGCTCATTTTTGTAGCCTAGGCTGGTCTCAAACTCGCACCGATCCTCCTGCCTCAGTCTCCCAAGGGCTGAGATTACAGGCTTGTGCCACCATACCTGGCTTCTAAGTTTTACATTTGATGTGAAATAATCTGAATCATGTGATCTACCTTAGGCTAAAGCTCTTAAGGTAAGTTTTTGCATATAGAAGACCTGTGTAAATTAAATGAATAATTAACAAACTCAATTCAGGATAGTAGTAAAATACAGAATATTAAGGTGAAACTCAGTTTTTATAACAGATACTTTTAACCTCAACATTTCAGTTTCTTTTATGAAATCAAAGCATTGAGGTCATGAACTTATCCTATACAAATGTAATTTTGATAACCAAATGTAGTCTTTGTAAGAGTTGTAGCACTGTTAATCTTTAAGGTTATATGACATTAGAAATTTCTATTTCTAGGATCAGGAAGAAGAAAGATATATTAGAACTTCTATCCTTTGTTTGCCAGAGAACAGAATTTAGTGGGCTATGAAATTAACTCAGTAAAAAATTTCCTGTAAATCACCTAGAAAAGCATTTTAAAAGTCCTGACAAAGAAATGAAAGTAGATTCCTTAGATTCCAAATTTGCGCAGATTTTTGGTACTGCAAAGAGCAGCGGGAAGTCTGTCAACGAGCAGCAGGAGAAAAGCAATGTGTGACAGTGACACATTTAAAAGGATCAAAGAAAAGGATAAAACCAAATAATAAATTCCACATTTGTTAGAATAGATAAATACTTCATGAATTTAAAAATCGCATTGACAATAAAATTTTCTTTTTGTTGTCCATAAAACCCTGTTACTCAAGATGAAATGAAAGTGAGGAGACAGGGACTGTGGGCCTCAAAGGCAGCAATTCTGATGGGCTGTCCACGCTTGTCTTAGCTACTCTTCTCTTGTTACTGGAACAAATACCCCATACTCAAAATGAAGGAAGGAAAGGTTCATTAGCTCACAGTTACTGGAGGTTTCACTCCATATTCAGCTGGCCCAAGGCTGAGTGGAACAGGGCAGAGAGCATCCAGTTCCTGGTGGCAGAACAACAACAATTGCAACAGAGCAAACGACCAAACAGGGGAGCAGAGAGCAACAGCTTCAGTCTGTCTCTCTGTCTCTCTTTATATTACATTCAGGTTCTCCGCCTCAGCCTATCTGCCTTAGGCTACACCTGTAATCCCAGAAGTACTTAAAACACATAATCCCAGGGATCATGGATCAAGTCTCAAACTCTAGATCAGTACTAAAACACATAATCCCAGTGACTCATGGGTCAAGTATCAATCTATTCGAGTCCCCGCCCCATGACTGCATGAGGCTTTGGGGAGACAACTAGACATAAACCATAACAATGTTCAAGAGTTTCCCTATATCTTTTAAAAATTAAAAGAATAAATTCATGAATTCATAATGCTACATCAAGTGAATGTTTTTCAAACTCAAAATGAGCTCTCTAAATTATTTCTGCTTATATTTCTGGCACAGTCTAGAGCACAGCACTTGAAGAAGTTGAAGAGAAAAAAAACTCAAAAAAAGAGTCAACTCTCAGCTAAAGGCAAAAGTCTCAACAAAGGTAAAAACTTTCACACTTAAAATGCTAGCTAATGAGCCATCTTGGGTTAAGTGTATGCCTTGGCCTTTTCCATAAAACTCTGACTCCATGCATTTTGGTGAAGTTCATACAGTAAGTGCTACAGTCTGGATATAAGGTGGAAAATAATACAGAACAAGGCCTATCAACAAGAAAATGGCAACCAGTACATCATGCTTCCTGGGAATAATAATGATGCCTTGGGAGATAAAAAGTAAAATAGAATATAACCTTATCTCTATTTTCCTGTGTTATGACAGATTCTCAATGAAAGTATGTCCAGGGTAGGTTCAACATAATTCATCTAGCAGAAATAAATATCTGAAATGAGGCAAACCAATTTTTAATTCAAATCTAGACAACATACATATGAATTATGGAAGGCAATAATAGACTAACGTTAAGTCAGTTTTAGCCCTAGTGTCAACTGCTATATTAGGTCTTATGATTTATAATAATAGACCAACTGTTTTTACTATTGATCCTTACAGGTTTTTTGTTGTTGGTGGTGCTGTTGTTGTTTGTAATTCTTAATTACAGAAGGTGCTCAAAATCAATTGGCAGTTGTCTGGAAAAAACAATAATTTAATTTCATCATTTCACAATGTTAGAGGAGTATTTATGGATTCCGTTATAATCTTGAGAAATCCTGATCTTCTTATATTCTACAGTTTATTCAGGTGGTTTATCATGATGAATATATAATTGAATTTGCTAAGAAGGCAGCAACAAAGAACTCTAAATATCTCATTAAGATGCATATTTCTGTGAAGGTAAGAAAAAAACTATACTATTTACAGTCATGCTATACAGGTAAAGGTTATAGTGTTAAAGTTGAGGGCTTGGCAAGGCACCTGATAAGGTAAAGAGCCTAGCACCTTACTCTTTCAAAATGGAACAAGTAGCATAGAATTCACTGAGCATATTCTTACTGGTCAATGGCTGCCTCTCTCTTGCTCTCTCTCTCTCTCTCTCTCTCTCTCTCTCTCTCTCTCTCTCAGGGAAGAGAAGAGAGAAGCATCATAAAATTTCTGAATTCATTTGTGAAATATATATGTATAAATGTATATATATTTGCTTTTATATATATTAAAGCAAATATATATATATATATCTGTACATATATATTTGCTCTTATATAAAAGCAAATATATTTTATATATGTTTGCATATATATGTATATATGTATATATGTATATATAAAGCAAATTTTATTTTATATTTTCTGGCATGGATAAAACACACTATCATTACAATCCTAGGAAGCTTTTCTTCAACGCAAAATGTCGTGTTGGCATGTGGAGGACAACCTGAGCAGCGCTCTCTTTAAAGGAAGAGCAAGCCCCTCCATCTTGGCAGAGACTCGCCCTATTTCCTTGTACTGATACGTGCAGAGCTTCACTCTTCAGTTGGCTTTAAGCATGGTATAATGTTCCAGCCAAGTTGCCTGTGGTAGTCTTTGAAGATAACAAGCGTGTTTCCTTGGTAACCCCTACCTGCTGCTCTTTAACATCAGCTGATTAAAGACAGGATGAAGAGCCAGTGTTCCATGCTGTAGGCTGGAATTGAGCCTCAAGATAGAGGCTATCACTTCCTGGGGCTTGAAAAACTACATATCAGAACTAAAGCACTGAATTCCAAAACATTAGATACTCTCTCAATTGTGTAATGCAGATTATTCTCTACATATCCTTCTCTCTGCATATTGCAGAGGTAAATACTGCCCTCCTACCTAGCCCAGCTCACAATACTCACCTACTTCCTGCCATTCAGAATCACTTTAACCTCAAGCTAGTCCTCCTTCATGACTGAATAAAACCCAGGTTCAGCCCTGGGTCGAGGCCAGATAACCATCTCCATGGCTGGACTTAGAATCCCTTGGTCTCCCATAATTATAACTATGCTTTTGTGTCTTTATTCCCACTGTGAGTTGCACTGCAAGTGGTAGATTGAAATTAACTTGATGTGATTCCAATAATTTATTCTTGGAATTACAAATATAAACCTTCCAGACAGATGAGGACCAGGAAGAGCTCTCTAGATTGGTAAAAGTAAGGTTTCCTTTATAACAGCCTTCATTCAGTGACTAATATAAGCCTGGAATTCTAAGATAGTTTAGTATCAAAAACAAAGTAATGGAGAAAATCATTTCAGCCATCAGATTTCCATGACTATGGTGATTCACTTGTAGCCTATGTTGTGTATTTAGCTTACAGTGTTGGAGCTTCCAGCCCAGAATGGAGTCTCCCACAGTTCTGACTGTGGTGAGGTATATATGAGGTACATGTGGAATATGTACCACAGCAAAACCACTGACCTTACTAGCTGGAAGGCAAAGACAGGACTAAGATCCAGCGGTGCTATCTGAAGGACCTTACTAGTGCCCTAAGGACTACATCCTCCATGCTAAAGATCCACTACTCTCCAATATCAATATCCTGGACACTAGGTCTTCAACACATGGCCTTTTGTAATACATTTAAACTGTAGACAGCAATGTGATAAATGAATTATTTAAACTACATATGTGGACACATCATGTTGTTTTGTGTAATTCTAAGTACATACTTTTTTTTTGGTAGAGAAGCTATAATAACATAAATCATTTTATAGTGCTGAGATTAACAGTAAAATTATGTCATAATGTAATTAGCTAAAGAACTAATTTACCAGACTTGCATCCTGATCTCCAAATTTTGGTGGCGTCAGCCTATGAGATTATTCTAGACATATACTGAACACATATGTAGTTCTTTTCTCATGGAAAGAATTGGTGTGTGTGTGTGTGTGTGTGTGTGTGTGTGTGTGTGTGTGTGTGTTACTCTTGGTTGAGCCCACAGCCTCATGCAAGCTAGGCATATGCTTCTACATTGAGTCATATCCTCAGTGCTGCTTACATTTTTATTTTAGAATGGCGACTTTCACATTTCCCAGGCTGGCCCCAGATTTGTAATACATGTGCCTCAGCTTCAAAGTAAATGGGACTTAAAAATTATTCTTTAGGTGAAACAGTGACCTAGTTTTTCCCCAGAAACTGAAAGAAAGTATTAACTCTAAAATGAATTTGTGATTCTCTTTTAAAATACTAAGCACGGTATTAAAATGGGATAAGTAGGACTTCCATTCTTGTCTGCCTTTTGCAGAACTATCAAAACTAATGCATCACTTAGAAGCAGCCTCTTCTTTCATATGTAAAAGGAAAATTTCAAATTACTTAGCACTTTCAAAAATTTTAATATGTGTATGTGATTTAGCATAGTGCCTGGAACATACTATGATTTAGTAAATGCTAATTTCTTCTTACAGAAATAGAAAAAAGTTATGGTATACAATAAATTGTTATGATCATAAGATAACATGATCAGAAATTACCTTGCATGCTAATATCCTATTAAAACGTTATAGAAATGAAATAGTTCATAATAAAATTTGGACTAAAAGGTTGACATGATAAATCTAGACATAAATAATTGTGTGTTAGCTTTGAAGAAGTAAGCTCCCTTGATCTGTCTTACAAATGTTATATGATTTTACTAAATTATCTCTGAAGAAGCAGAAAATTGGGCCTGGAGGAAAGTTCAGGGGTGAGTACCGGCCCAGCAAGTGCAAGGACCTGGCTACAATCCACTGTACCACATGCCATGCCAGCCGCGAAACCTGGGTGTACCCTACTGCATGTGACAGCTGAGCATGGTGGTGCATGCCTGCAACCGCTTCGCTAGGGAGGTCTCAGTTAGACAGGAAGATCACTACGAGTCTTACCTGTTCAGTGAGACCTTGTACAAAATAATAAATAAATAAGTAATTTTAAGAAAAGAGATGCAGAAAATCATACACATATATTTCATATTGAAATTTTTAGTGAGAAAAAAAGAAGATAACATAAAGATATTCTACAACCCAGGCGAATGTAAACACAGCAGATAATATTTAAGGACAAGATATTTAGTCTCATACATTAACATGTGCCATTCCAAGGAACATTTTTAATATTTGTATAACTGTTATTTGGATATTGGCCAGATTAATTCTCCAAAACATTTTAAAGCATAGATAGAATTTCAAATAAAGTAGAATGCTAAATTCCACTTATAAATCACATAGTTAGAAAATGAGAACAACTTGTGAAAAATAGTTTCCAAATATACATAGGACTTTTATGTGAAAATTAGAGATATTTAACTTTTCTAGATATTAAATAATAAGCCAAAAGTTAAATGTGTCTTAGGTGTTTTGATATTCTACAAATTTTCTGTTTTTGAGTAGACCTTTAATTAAGAATTTTCTGATCCTCCTGTCTGTCATATAATGTTTTTATCTATAATTTTCTAAGACACTATTCAAATTTTAATTATTAAATGTAGATATAGACAAGGGTAATGCTCTTGATTAATGATTTTTAAAAATTTTAAGGAATTTATTTGAATTGCATCCTTCATTCATCATTTTCAAACTATAGTTTTCGAACTTGAGTCACATGCTTTGCTTATAGTTTTCATAAGTGTTGGATTTCCCACATATATTGTGCTATGCAAACTCGAGTCATTTAGTAATGTGTTCTGATAATCTTGCGCATTTCAAATGATCAGAAAAGTATGCCTCATATTGGATGAGTTAAATCACTGAATTTCTTGAGTTGTTCACACTAACTGTATTTCTTCCTATATATAAAATATACCATTAGCGTTATAAAGATATTATTTTCTGTGTTGCAATACTGATCCATTTTGAACAAACATTATAATATTTAATTTACATACACATTTTTCTTAATGAAAAATGAAATGGTTAAGTATTAATCAAATCATGGTCTTTAAACTGATTAAGTATGTAAGATATATGAATAAATGATGTCACATTTTTCTATGTTAACATCAAATAGAAATGACAATATTCTGTCTATTATCAATATTATTATTGCTTAAACTTTAATTTTTAAAGAAAATTTTCCAAAGAAGAATTTTGAAAGTAACATAAAATTAATTTTGTACAAGAAAAAAAAAACACATGAAAAAATTCTATGCCACCTGATCACTTATTTTATTTTTACTGTGAATATGATCTACATTATAAGATCTATGCAACATCTTTTCCGCGTTTGTATTCCATATGGAATACAAAAAGTGTAAGAACTGTTTTTTCTATGTATCACTATAGTCTCTCTAATCTTAAAAATCTCTATAAAATAAGTGAAAAAAGACTGCTAAATTTCTTAATTATGAATAATCATATAATTTAAGTTGCCCTTAACGAAAGTACATTTTTTACCGGTCACTGACAAATAGCAGAATAGTTTGCTCGGGGAGTAACATCTATATATACATTGTAGAATACACAAGGAGTAGGGGAGCATTAGTGTATCACTAATACATGCTACAGGATGGAACTTACTCTGTGGAAAGAGGACAGGACAACAGTATTACTGTGTAGGATCCTTGTCTGTGGTGGTGCTATAGCCCCAAGTACCAAAACTTACTAAAGTTGGCCCTTATAGGCCTCAGGAGCCACACCATGAAGAGTCAATAGGCAGAGCTTCCTAAAGAGTATAGGTTCATCTAGAAAGCAGAAAAAAATGGTGCCCCAGACACTATCAGAAGTTGTCATCTAACTACACTGTTTGCATCTTAATTTTTGCTGATTCCTTCAAGGATCAATCAAACAACCAGAGTTCTTGGTTACCACATACTACTTTTTATTTATTATTTATTAATTTTTTGAGACAGGGTCTTGCTGTGCAGCTCAGACTGACCATGAGTTCACTGTTGTGGCCCAAGCTGGTCTCAAACACAACACTGATCCTCCTGCCTCAGCCTCCTAAGTGCTGGGGTTACAAGCATACCACATGCTATTTCTGCCACATATTATTTCTACAATAGACACGAACTTGAATGTTATATGGCACAAATATCTACTTGGCAAGTGCAAGGTTATGAGTTCCACAAATTCCACAAATAAAAGCAAAAAAAAAAAAAAACTTGAAAGTTTTTCAAATTGAAAGAAATTTTATTTAAGTAAGTTTCTAGATTATAATAACAAAGTTCAACCAACCATCCTTATCGTCAGATTCAAATCTGCCAGCATTTCTGAACATTTTATCCATGCTAATAATTCAAAGTTCAAATTCTAAAATAGCAAAAGAGTGAAATGTGTCAAATAAATTTAACTCTTATTTTAAAGATACATGGTTTTGGAATGCCATTATGTAAACTTGTAACTTATTTATTAGCAATTATCACCCTGGTTTTATTCTTTTCTTTTTTTTATATATTATGACTGAGTCAGCTATACTATTATGGATAAGTGGGGGTGGGGCTGATGCAGCATGTGGTGCCAGGGATCGACCCATGGTCCCTGCAGTTACCTATGCTTGCCTAAGCAGGTGCTTTAGACCACTGAGCCATCTCTCTGGCCCATCACCCTGGTTTTATAGCCATCAACATGTTATTTCTGTGGCTGGCACAAGAAGTATTCACCAGGGGTTGTCAAACTTAACGCTTGAAATTTATCAGATACATTTGGGATTACAAGTAGAACAAGTAGTGTGATGGCACCATAGGAAATGTGGTTGGAGAGCTTCGTGTAGCACAGGGTGCACTCATGCTGACACAAAAATGCCAGCATCAATGCAGTGTTGACAAATTTGGAAAACACTGAAATTATCCATGTGTTTCTTGCTTCATAAGATAAATATAAAAAGAAAAATATTAATTTTCAATTCTTTACTGTTTCCAAACCTACATGTTTAAAAATAGGCATCTTTTATTATGTTTTAAGGTAAGTTACAAACACTTAGGTATTACTAATAATACATATATAATTAATGTGTTGTACATATTACTGGCCCTGCTCTCCTACAATATGGTTTTGAAATTTTATGCTATTATTTTTAGTATTTTCCTTTTCTGTTAAATAAAAAATAAAGTAAAAATATAAAATTATTGTAATCATTCCACATAAATTTAAACGGCAGAGATTTTTGCTGACAAAACAATCTTAACAGCTTCTTTCTGCATAAGAGTAGCTTATGAATACACTGATCACAATTACCAGTTTGAATGTCCTTAAATTTTTTATGAAATATATTTACTTATATGCCTGAAAAAGTCCTGTTCCTTGGTAGAATATATTTGCACAAAATATTTTATCAAAAAATTTTGTGATGAGAATAGTATTGTGTTTGTTTGTTTAAAATATAAAATTCTGTCTTCCACTTAGTCATTAAAATGAAAATCTCTTGTACATTCATCGATTTTCTAGTTGATCTTCAAACTGCTCATTTTGTCAATTACTGCTTAGAGAAAAGGGCCTAATTAAAACAGGGGAACACCTTGAATATAATTCCTTTCATTTGAATTTTGAACATAAAGTTAGCTTGAGAATTTCTAGGCTTTAGTAGATATGTTTATCGAATGAATTTTGAATATTTACTATGTATATCTGAATTAGAAATGGACCTATACATTTCTCACAGATAACCTCATAGTTAGCAATAAGAAAAATTTGGAATGAGCTGTTAGGTACTTAAATTACAAAATGAATACTGTTATTCTTACTGCTATATATTTCTCTGAAAACAGACATTCTCACACAATCATTTTGGAGGGTGATATTTTAGCCTTTATTTTTCTTCATATCAATGCTATAATTGATTTATCTGTTTGTCTTTGATATAATTAATAATTGTTCCATGCCATCTCTGCATTGAATATTACTTTTTAAATAAGTGACCATTTTTTAAAATGGTTAATTTCTGCTAAAAAGAGAGGCTTCACTATTTTTAACATATATATTCACTTGTTTGTAATTTATAAACATTGAAAATGTCCTTTAGAACAATAATCTTTTGAATGCATTGAGAAAAGTATGACAGAAATATTCATTTATTATTTTCCAGAAATATTTAAATAGTGATTATTTATTTACTAGACAATTTATTTTTATTTTTAAAAGAGCATATACAAATTAGAATTAAAGCAAAAGTTACAAGTGATACAGAATTTCACTTGACATAGTAGTATGAATTTCATAGTATTTGCTATAATATATAGTGTTATCTTCCAACCAGTTATTTGTATTACCAGATATGTACATGTGAAACAGGAAGAAGAAAGAAATGTATAAAAAATTGAAATGAGAAAAAGTGCAAACAATTAAAAAAGGAAATGAAACCAATTAAAGCATAAAACAGAAAAGAGCTAAAGATCTTAGGTATAATGGAGGTAAAATGACTTATGTAGATATACTATCAGACATAATTACATTCAATAACAGTGTACCATTAATTAATATACTAGGAAAATAATATAAACCTTATATTGCTTACTAGGAACAGTATTAGGTACTCGGAATGTACAACAAAAAATTGTACATTGTCAAATGTAAAATATCCTTACAATTAGCAAGTTTTTTTTTTAACTTGACTCTTTACTATTCATGTGTGTCAATTCAAAATTACATACATGTATAATACAAAGTGTATTTTTTATCTTAGATCTGGAGAATGAAGTGGCATTACAAAAAGGATGAAGGAAGGTAGAAAGGAAGGAAGAAGAAAAGAAAGAAGAAAGAAAAAATAAAGTATGAAACAGTCAATGAAGTTAATCAAACTCATCAGATTCTTTAACAAGAAGAAAGTTCAAATATATACAGACAACACAAATATATGAAAAATGTTTAATTATACTATTAATAAAATAAAAAGAGAAATATGTATTTTATTTTTCTGAATATACGCTTGTGATAATTTAAATAACAATAATTACCTAGGAATTTCATTCTTTATGAATGTTATAAGATGCTTCCAGTAGGAATATAATTATGCAAAGATTTCTACGATTAATTTAATCATAATGTCTTTAATATAGACCATGAAATTTTGTCACTTCTTATTCAGAGGTCAGAAAAATATTCAAATTTTATATATGCAAATTTATTATAGATAATATAAAATGATAACATACTGAATAATATTTTGCTATACTAGAATTTTACCAAAATGTAAAATTAAAAATCATTAAAAGTTGTAATTTTTTCCTGTTTTTATATTATTTTATAAATCTATGTTTTAAAATTTAAATTTAGAATGATACTCAGAAGTTTAATTTTTGTCAATTTTAGCAAATGTTTGTGATCTATATAGTGAGACCAGACTCATAGTGAGTCTCCTGTTTTCAGCCTCCCAAGCACTGGGATTACAAGTGCATGCCACCATGCCCAGCCACCATGCCCAACTTCAATCCTTGTCCCAGCATGCCCCAGAGGCAGAGCCAGCAAGGCACACCAGGGATCAAACCCTGGCACTGAGCTTTTGTGATCTACTTTTAACATGAAATATTTTGGCTAAGGTGTTATGCCTTATATGTTAGGTTCCACCTACAACTTCCGGCACTCATAGGCTGGGCTTTTCAGTGTGGGCTGGATTTAGGGTATATGATGCTGGGATCAAGGCTGAGATCCTAGGACTAAGGTATGCATGCTGCCTGCCCTAAGTGTGGGCAGCCTGGATAAAATACAAAGGACAGAAGGAGGACTATCATTGGTGCCTGCTCCATTCTACCGCTTGCCCTCTGCTGTCACGTGCCTCTTCTGTGATGCCCCTCTGCCTTGGTTCCAGGCAACACAAACTATGGATAAAATAAATCTTTCCTCTTCTAACTGTGGATGTTGAGTATTTCATTTAGAAATGAAAAAAGTAATTAATACAGTGAGTAAATATTACATTTTTCTATTATTATTTTGCAAAAAAAATAATGCATTCATTTTAGTTCTCAGAGAATCCTATCAACTATGTCCTATTTGTTTATTTTTCTTCATGTATTCTTATAAACATCACATTCTTACTAAAACTAGCCCTTTATGCTTACGTAGCTTTGGCAATTTCTATATCAGTGGCTATCAGTATTGTCTTACTCTTCTCTCCTTACTGGGGCAAACACCCAACACTCAAAATGAAGCAAGGAAAGGGTTATTTAGCTCACAGTTCCTGGAGGTTTCAGTCCATATTCAGCTGGCTCCCACGCAGAGAGGCACATGGCAGAGAGCAACCTTTCATGGTGGCAGCTAAGAACAAGAAAAGAGTTGCAGCTAGCAGCAGCTCAAGCAGCTAACTTCTCTTTCTACCTTACATTGAAAAGCAAATCACTTGCCCGACGGAAGGTACAGCGCCCAAACGCACAATAATCAATTACAAATTCCAGAAGCCTTCCCATGACTGCGTGAACGTTTCGGGGGATACCTATACACAAACCATAACAGGTGTTTATCGGGTACCACCTTAAATTCTAAATCTTTCTAGAGAAGGAAAATTCTTCATAGTTAGGTCCATCTACAACAACACTTCCTTTGATATTATCTGTTTCTCACTTTCACCTTTGAATATTTGTTGAATATATGCCAGGGACATCAAATATGTGGGGATTTTTTTTTCGCCTTTTTGAGACAGGGTCTCACTATGCAGTTCAGTCTGGCCTTGAGCTCACTTTTGTAGCCCAGGCTGGTTTGAACTCGCACCGATCCTCCTGCCTCAGCCTCCCAAGTGCTGGGATTACAGGCATGCACCACCACGCCTGGCTAAATATGTGTTGCATGCCACGTTTCTTAACAGCTTCCTCTCATGCTTAATTCATCTATTATTAACCAACAATTGAAATCATTCCTTTTCATCCATGGAATAAAACATATTAAAAGAATTGGCAGCATTAATAAATAACACATATGGGTAAATTTAGTCATTTGCTGAGAACTGTTCTTTGTTCCTTTCTTAAAATTCTCAAGAATTCTAAAGCTCTTGGGGCACTTGTCTCAGAGAACTAGTTTTCCTAGCTAATTTTGATCATCTGAGTAAATTTGTGATTTGGCTTGCCTAGTCCTAAGGTATATGGCCAGCCTTTGCCAGTGTACCTTTCGATTATGTTGGTTCACGACTTGCTTCCTTGCTTCCTTGCCACCTTGTCAATCCTCTAGGACGACCTGTCTCATTCTAAGTAACAGTCTTCTCACACCTTGATGCTGTAGTCTACTGGGTTCTGCATGACACAGTGACTTAGTGGATTTTCTATTTGCTTGACTCACTTTACAGAGGGTTGGTTAACAGGGATGAAGTTTGCAGTATCTATAAGACTAGATTTGGCTATGTTTACAGAGTTGTAAACTCATAAAAGCGTTCCCCCAATTCATGTATCTCTCTTCAGACTTCCATACTTTTATCATGACAGGATGCAACATTCAAACATACATACATTAATATGGCCCTTATCCATTGCTATGACTTCTGTCTAGACGACCCCCATGTCTCATACAGCCCTAGGTGGGACTTTTTGCAGGAGGCTTCATGTGGGGTGTGTGATTCTGGGAGCAAGAATGTGATGCTGGTGTTGGTACCAGATGCTGTGCTAGTGTTAAGGGTGACAGTGCTACCTGCCCTGAGAACTGGAAGCCTGGGTAAAGTAGAAGAGACAGAAAGAGCAATGCTGTGTTGTCACTTGTCATATTCTACTTGTTGTTTGTTGAAGCTGCTTGTCTTCTGCTGCCTCTTGATTAATTTACAGTGCTACTCTGCTGTGCCATCCTGCCTTTGAGACAGCCAATTATGGACTAATAAACCTTTCTTCCTTTAACTTTGGGAGGTGAATATCTTGTCTCAGCTACAATTAAAGTAACTAACACCCATTTACATTGAAATAGCTTGCAATCACTTATTTACACAGGAAGGGTAAATAATTTTTAAATAATGATACCAAATTCCGAATGTTAAAGTTGCTACTGGATGCATCAAGCAAGAATTGGGGGCTGGCTGGATAGCTCAGCAGATTAAAGCACCTGCTTAATCAGACTCAGGGGCCAGGGATTTGATCCCTGGTCTTCTGTGCCTGGCCCTGCTCCTGAGGCACACTGCGAGGACGATAGAGGCTGGGCTTGGTGGCATGAGCCTGTAATCCTAGCTCTTGGGAGAAAGGAACAGTATGAATCTGATCTGTGTAGTGAGACCCTATAGATCGTGTACTAAATACAAAAAAAAAAAAAAAAAAGAAGAAGAAAAGAAAAAATGTAGCCTTAGGTTATGCAATCATGCACTTAATATTCAAGTTAAAGTTACACATGTGAAAGTTTTGTTAATAGTGGACAGATGATTTGTGCTTCTCAAACTTCAACATTGAAACTTTAACCCTCCTGAGACTATTTTGGAGAAAGACACTTTATAGAGCTGATTAAGGATAAAGAAGTTCCTTAGCTCAGCAGATCAAAGCACCTACAAGCAAGCACAGGGGGCCTGGGGTGGATCTCTGGGCCTGCTGTGCGGGCCAGCCCCAAGGGTGCTCTGAGAAGGGAACTGCGACGGGGCGTGGTGGTGCATACCTGTAATCCCAGCTCTTGGGGGGTTGTAAACAGGGGGATGACTAATGAGTCCCATCTAGCAGTGAGACCCTGAACATCCTATAGACCCTTTCCTAAAATACAAAATAAATAAAATAAATAAGGTTGTCCCTTGACTGGTATAGAACTGGTGAACTGTAAAAGAACACAAGCCAGGCATGATAGTAGATTCTGGTCGCCTCCAAGCTTTATGATGCAGAAACAGGAGAATCACATGTTTGAGCCCAAACTGAGCAATTTAGTGAGAGGCTGTTTCAAATTACAAAATAAAAAACGACCCAGCATATAGCTCAGTACAAAAGCTTCAGCTTCTGTCTTCAGGATCACCTACACACAAGCGTACACACTCACTGACATAGAGAATAAAAAAAAAAAAAAAAAAAAGACTGCTAACTGGCTGTCTAAGCTTGAAAGAAAGCCCTCAGCTGAAATGAAAATTTTTAAGAAACTTGATATTGACTGTGATAGTCTACTGAGTTATAAGAAATCGATTTCTCTTGAACCACCCAGTCTATAATATCTGGTTATAGCAACCCAAGAATAAGATACTGTTTATAGTTTCAACTAAAAGTACTTTTATAAATAGACAATTATAGTTAAAGTTTTTGGGGGGAGGGGAAGGTGTACAGGGTGTTCAGGGTCTTACTACTAGACTGCACTCATCTGCCTGCTCACAGCCTCCCAAGAACTGGGATACCAGGTGTGCAACACCACGCCCAGTCTCAATTGACATCTCAGTGTTCCCCTGGGGTCCAGGGGTATAGGAAGAGGTTGTCATTCTTAAGGCTATTGCTTTTCTTACTTTTAGAAAAACGTAATTGTACCATTCATATTTCACTGAGAAAGCATTGTAGGAGTCAAGTAACTTTTTCAATATTAAAATAAATTCTCTATAATAGTGTATTTCCTGATTTTATGCTTTTTTATATGAGTGATATTAACTGCAGATACATGTTAGAGAAGTCAAATGAATCCACATTTTTTAATCTTAAAAAATATACCAATTTTTCTTTGTTCTTGCTTATTCTGAAGTGCTTAAAACTTTACCCATCAACTAAAATTTTCTCTACATTTGTTTCCATAGAGACCAGTCGAGCAAATACTCATCTTAAGCAACTGTGGAGAAAAAATAAAATAAGAAAAGGGCTGACAGTCGTTCTACTTTTCTTAGGCTAATGCTATTACTTAAAGAAACAAGGCTCCACATGCCTTTGATAATTCTGGGGAAATAAGTTGGCAAAAAAACAAATACAATAAAGAAAAATTGACATTTACTGGGCACTAGAAATTTTAAGATTCTTTTGTGCTCTTCCACCATAAAGATTTGTTTGTTTGGAGGCTGCATTCACAAGTGGATGAAATCTCTTGTACTTATTTGGACTTGTGAGAATTAGTAGCCAATTTATTGCAAAAAAATATTAAATTTTAACTTACTTAGCCAGGTGTGATAATACATGCATGTGATCACAGTACTTGGGAAGCTGAGGCAGAAGCATTGCTGGGAGTTCAAGACCAGCCTGGGTTATGAAGTGAGCAGAATGTCAGCCTGAGCTGCATAGCAAGACCCTGTATTAAAAAGACAACAAATATACATTTTATTTTATTTTCTTACTCTTCATTTAACTGTCATGTGTTAATACTGGACAAAATGAAATGTCAGGGATCTTTGGATGCCATTTGTGAATATCTGTTTTCATGGATGCATGCATAAAATGTGTAACAATACAATTATCTGTCTGATCATTTTCTTCTGGACTTTGAACTATATTACAATCCACAGAAAATTATCACGTTTGTAAATATCTGGTTAGTATTTTTTCCCTGTCTGTCTGAACATTTTCCATTGCTAGACTGTTATGGTTTATATTTAAATGTCTGCCTAAGCCTCAGAAACTCACATGTGGAGCTTTCAGGAAGGACTGGGTCTTGGGACTGTGATACTAGATTAATGCACTGATGGTATAGCTGGGTGTGATGTTGGGGAGGTGAGCTTCATGGAAAGAGGTCACAGTGGATATGGCCCAGAATCACATCCCTCTTCCTGCTTTGATTCTGCCATATTTCCTGCTTGCCCTGCCATGAACATTTTCTTCTCTATCATCCCCCTTTTCAGTGTGGTCTGGCTTGGATCAGATTACTATGGGTGGAAACCTCTGCAAACTACGAGCTGAAATCCTTTTCACCTTTTGCTTGTGTTAAAGTTATCAGACATTTTGTCCTCTTGTCATCCTAATAAGAAAGTACCTATGATACCCTCTTGCTAAAGTCTCTGCAACATCGTGACCTAGAGTGTGTGATTCAGTAATGACAGGGCTTTCACTAGGCTTGTTTTTCTTCCTAAAAATCTATTTTGTTTTATTTATTTATTTATTTACTTACTTACTTACTTACTTATTTTGTATTTTAGGGAAGGGTCTATAGGGTGTTCAGGGTTTCACTACTAGATCAGACTTGTAGTGATCCACCTGTTCACAGCCTCCCAAGAGCCGGGATTACATGTGTGAGCCACCAAGCCCAGTCTCAGTTGTTGTCCCAGAGCACCCCAGGTCTGGGCCAGCCAGGCAGGCCCAGGGATTGAACCCCAGCCCTTATACCTGCTTGTAAGTGCTTTAATGTCCCAGCCCCAAATCAGTATTTTGGATTTAGACATTAGAAAACTGTATCACCATTTCTTATCATTAATAATTTTTATTATTTAAATTAAAATTTTCCTTTCCAGTAAATAGACATTTTAAATATTTGTGTGATTAACAGCCCATATATTTGAAGATGTGAAGTCTTAAAAAATAACAAAGGTAAAAGATTTAATGAAATAAAATTTAATTGCTCTCAGAAATTTGTTTTATGAAAATATTCCATTTATGAATAAGTAGACAAAATGAAGTGCAAAAAATGAAAAACTTTTCAACCCTAAAAAGAGAAGAAATTGTCACCTAATGAATGAAACAACAAGAATATTAAGTTAAAGGAAGGGAGACGAATGCAGGAAGACAGATGCTAAACATTCTCCTTCACGTGTGGAGTTTAACACAGTGTTGTACTCATGGAAGGAGAGAGAAGAAAGGCGATGTTTAAAAGCTGGCATGTAGGGAAAAGGGGTCACGATGCAGTAATAGTCAAAGACGAGTATAATGTCACAGAGAAGAGAAATGTGCAACCCTTAACTTTCTTTCCTATCCTGAGATCAATCACATTGAATCATATAAATAGGTAATAATTGAGTGATTGACACTAAATTTTGCTGAAAGCAAATTTAATATTTTCTTTTTTTTAATTTAATATTTTCTGATCAGGAAAAATTTCAAATACTTGAGGTGACAAGTATGTTAGCTCAATTTAATCATTTTGCTTTGCATTAAAATTTATATAGTCAAGCATGTGGTGCCCACTGTAATTCTAGCACTTAGAGGCTGAGGCAGGAGAGGTGCTGCTAGTTTGCGGTCAGCTTGGACTACATAATGAGTCCAAGATTTGGCATGAACTACAAAGTGAAAACCTGTCTCAAAAAATGTACAAAAATAGGGCTGGACAAAAGGCTCTGCAGATTAAAGCACCTGCAAGCAGGCATAGAGGCTGGGGATTCAATCCTTTAGCCTGCCAGGCCAGCCCTGCCCAGGGGTGAGCTGAGATGGTAGTTGAGACTGGGCGTGGTGGCACGCACCTGGAATCCCAGATGTTGGGATGCTGTAAACACGTGGATCGCTGCAGGCTTGATCTAATAGTGATACCCTGAACACCGTATAAATCCTTCCCTAGAATACACACAAAAAAGAAAAAAAATTCAGAACTAAAAAAATTGTAATCCGTTTTGCACTTCACAAATATTTGCAAGCATAATTGTCAATAAGATACATACTACATTTAATGACAATATTATTAAAAAGGATAAATCTCTGCAGTGATTCATAAAATTAAACATTACAACAACAAAATAATTAAGCTGCATTAATGATTTCTAACACTCTTGACTCCTGGCTATTATGCCCCAAATAGTTTTCTATCATAATGACAAAATAAAATATCTCCACAGAATCCCAAATTTAAACCTGAGAATTCAACCTGTAACTCCATGTAACAACAGAGGTATACTATTAAATTTATAATAAATTAAAGTAAGAATTTAAAAGGATCATGTTTCTATTGAAACAAATACATAAATACTGTTTAAGACCCATACATAATTACTTGAAATAGAGAAGCTGAAAGTCTACAAAAGGTTCATAATTACTACCTTTCAACAGTCATAGAAATATGAATAGGGAAGGGAAACGTTAAGGATTTTTAATTGTACTGTTTAAATGATTGAATTGGGTAGACAATGCTTTTCTACTTTTATTATTCTTAAGCTTTCATTTTGGAAGATAAAATGTTAAGTAGTATTACTAAAGTTTTGTTTTTATTTTAATTTTTTAAATACATCGTTTATGTATTTATTTGGTACAGGGTCTTGCTATGTGGCTTCGAGTTGTAGTGATCCTCTGTCTCAACCTCCCCAGCTCTGGGATTACAGATGTTTACCACCAGGGCTCGTCTTGGTGACCAACTCATCACACAGGGATCCAGGGGTTCCTTGAAGCATGAGATACCAGGGATTGAACTCAGGTCCTTGCTCTTTCCAAGCAGGTGCTTAGACCACTAAGTTATCTCCTCAGCCCTCTCAAATTTTCAAAGCAAGGAAAATAATGTCAAATTGAGGAGATATTTGTGGGAATAAATAGACTGGGTATATTTCACATAGACTGCTAAGAGAAAGACTGAGAAGACAAAGAAAGACGTTGAATGCTTCAAGCACAATCTCGTACAGGACCAAGACTTAGTAAATACTGGAAATTATTAGATTAATTTACTCAAAAGAAATTTATCATCTTTGTGTTATTAAATGACTCACACTAGAGCATCTGGAGAGCTTTCAAGTCTACAGTTAATAAAATAGAAACATAGTGCAAAAGATGCAGTAAAAATTGTATCGATAGCTGTTATGGTTTGTATCTAGTTGGTCTTGAAAAAACTTCATGTAAATCATGGAGCTGTCAAGCATGTGGCTGGTGGGGTGGGGCCAGAAACCAGGGTGGGGCTTGAGGGGCAGGGCCAGCGAGGTGCAGCATGTGCTTCCCCACCCCTCTCCTCTGCCTGGTGGCCTGTTCTTGGAGGTATAGGGCAGATCATCCTGGACCCCAGCCTCTCCTCCAGACCCTATAAAACGGGGGCTATGTCTTGAAACCTCCAGTAACTGTGAGCTAAACAGATCTTTCCTCCCCTAAACTTGCTTGCTGGATATTTGTCCCAGCCATGAGAGAAGAATAACTAAGACAATAGCGTAATAAAAAATCCATGGAGGAAAGGGGATCCAGTTTTAGAAAGCATCTGCTCATTGCTACTGAATGCACTCAGTGAATAACCAAAATAAAAGTTGATGAAAAATTATAAAGTCTCAAATCTAAACTAAAATTTATAAAGTTGTTTCTTTTCCTAGGAGTTCTAATGGGATAGCACATAAATGTTAACATTAAGCATTTTCATTGCAATTCTGCTCAGAATATGGCTTGATTTCTATGCTTATTCTGAAATATGTATTGTGAATATGTTTATAATTTGCTTTCACATATTTGAGGAATTCACCAAGATTGTTCAACAGTTTATAATTTAATGCTGTTTTGCTCAAAGAATATATTTTGCTAGCCTTAAATCCTTGTTTATTAATTATCCATGGTTCTCAGCATCTCTGTTTTTGGTAAGTAATTTGCATACACTTTAGAAGAAATGTTTGTTTTCTGCTGTCAATGTTTGTAGTATTCTTTAAACCCCAGCTTAAATTGAGTGATGGTGTTGTTTAAATGTTCTTCATACTCACTGATTTTCATTGTACTTGTTCTACCCATTATTATGAGACAGATATTAAAATCTCCCACTGAACTTTATTTCTTTCTGTTTGATGCTCTATCACTTTGTGCTTTGTATATTTAATGTTTCATTATTATGTGCATAAGTGGCAAGACTTATACACTGTTTTGATGAATTGGTAGCTGTCACTGAGAAATCATACTTTTTATTCTCTAGGTTTCTTATTCAGTTATATCAGTGTAGCCACTACAGATTTATTTATATTTATCTTAAAATATAACTACCTTTTTATTATCTTTATATCCTAACCTATGTCTGAAAAACAAGCACAATGAACAGTAAGTTCTAACAGGGAACCATCTCTTTGTCTAAAATTTATATAATAATCTGTCTTTTAATTGGAGTATATATTTGTTGTGATAGATGGTGTACTTTGATCTAAATTTATTTTCTTACAATTGTTTTCTATAGATGTTTCTTCTTTGTGAATCTCTCTGTCTCTCTCTTTCACTCTATTTTTCTCTCTCTACCTCCCTTCTCTTTGAGGGATTTCTTTTACTTTACATTTTATGATTCAAATTCATCTCCTTCTTTTGGCTTTCTAGCTATAATCTTTTTTCTTCTTAGTGGTTACTTAACATTCATATAGTTATCTGTATCCACTTACACTTTGCTTCCCAATGACATCATATCATATCATACACAAGTAATATCCTTAAAATAGTATACTTTCATTTTCCACTTTTGATTTATGATATTATTGTCATGTCTTTTGTTCTTCTACATGTTAGGAATGTAACCTTTTAAGTTTTAAATGATTATCTTTAAAAATACTTAGTTTTTATCAATGTCTTTACTTGCCCATGCAGTTATCATATCAATATTTTTTATTCATTTATACAGATTTAGTTTTTCATCTGGTATTATATTTTCATTGTTTTGGGGTTGATTTCATTCTATGTTCCTTGTAGTACTGCTAGTGGATTCTTAGAGCTTTTATATATTGCAGTGGGTTTTGTTTTATCTTTGTCCTCTGCACATTACACTGGAGATGAAATAATAAACTGATTAAAATTCCTCAGAGATAGAGGAAGACAGGAAATAGAGGAGCAGAGGGAATGAAAGTAATTATAGTGTATTATGTACATATTTCATTTCCATACAAAGAATGCAGTTATTTACTGAAACATATATTAATAATATATAAAAGTTGAAAACATAGTTATTCTGTGCTGTCTTTTTGCTTTCATTGTTTCTGATTAGGACTTTTATCAGTAATTTGAGCATTTTGGTTTTCTTTCTTTACCTTTTTTTCATTTGAAACACAGTCTCACTATGTAGTTCAGGCTGGCTTTGAACTCACTGTGTAGCCCACACTGGCTTCAATGTCATGGCAATCCTCTTTCCTCAGCCTCCCAAATGCTGGGATTTCAGGTGCACCCCCCTGATTTCTAGCACCCATCATGGCTAGAGAACAGATTTTCCTAGGAGATATAGGGTAAAGCATAAAGAGGCAATTGAGCACAGATTTATGTAGTCACAATGTATTTACATAAATTATTGATTCTCATGATGATGGCTCTGTTGCCCTTTGACTTACACAGATTGTGATTTAGCAGTGTTGGGAAAATTCATTCCATAAATTATTGCCTAATACATAATAGGAAATGGAATAGTTTTGTGTTTGTTCAAAAGTTACAAAAATATAGAAAGGATAATCTCCAATTTATTATTATATATAAAGGATATTATATCCAGGTCACTAGCCGCTATGTCACCTATATACTCATTCATTTTGCAATTCATACACACACACACACACACACACACACACACACACACACACACACCCCACATACATTCATATTAACACATAAACTAATTTTACTTCTCCGGGCTTATATTTTCCCCATTGGCATGCTAAACTAATTGTGAGTCTATCAGGAGAAACCATCCCCTTTTCTATATGTACTGTGTCACTAATCTGAAATGTTTATATGTTTTTATGATACTGATATGACTTAAAATTTCTCATATTTAACCAAGTAGAGTGTCAATTTTGCACAATCCATATGAATTTAAATTTTAGATTGTGGGCAGAAAAATTATTGCTCCAAAAGAAAGTTTTAAATCTGAAGCTATCCATATTGAACATCTAGAAACTCAGGCAGAACTTAGAGTTCTGACATTTTATAACAATGTTTATGTTGAAGAATATCTAAACGACAAGCACATACACACATTGAGCACAGTAATATAAACTATCAGTTCCAAGCTACCAAAAGATGGGTACTGCATTATGAACAGGTCACTAAGATTTCTGTCTACTCAACATGTGCATAATAAATATACTTCAGTTTGTCTTGGTTAGTCTTCTTTTGTTGTTGAGACAAAATACCCCAACACCCACAATTAAGAAATGAAGCATTTATTTAGCTCATACTTTGGGGAGGTTGCACTCTGCAGTCTGTTGGCTCCAAGGATAGGTGGCATGGCACAGGGACAGCAGTTCAAGGTGGCAGAAGACAAAAAAGGCAGCAAGAGCAAAACAGGATCAGGGCCAGCCCTTTTTCATCTGTTCTATGGTAAGCAAGCTATCCTGACCCTCAGATGACGTAGGCCTCACGCAGTTCCTGTGACCTTCTCTTGCACAGGATGAGGGCATTTTTAAACTAGGGCACTTACTCCTTGCTGAGTTGCTTAATTGAACTTCCAAACTTCTCAAGGTGACATGAGGTATCAATCATTACAACTTTTAATCTGAATGTTATATGAAATCATTTATGACTTCAGGAAAATGATATATGTCTAGTTCCAATTATTTTAACCATTAGAAAATAACAAACTGAACATAAGATTCTTACTGTTATTGCTTCCATTCTTCCTGACAGTTCATACAAGTGAAATTTGGCTTTATAAATCTGACTCTTCTATCAATTAGGAAATAGATAATTATTATCTATTATTTATATACACTTTCTGAAATATAAATCAAGGGACCTAGGGAGATAGCTAAGTAGAATAAGCGCTTGCCCAGCAAGCACAAGGGCCTGAGTTCAACCCCTAGTTCTGCTATTAAAAGAAAAAAAGTGAAATATAATTCAAGTTCTAAATTTTTATTTTTATGTGTTTTCTTCTTAGAGTTTCTGATATTTGTTCTACCATGTTAAATAAAAAATATCTTCAAATAGCATAAAATAAATTTACCATCAATTATCTTTCTGTCAGGAACTTACATAAATGGATTTTAGAAAAATTGCTACTAACTCTTCATAGAACATCTGTAGCCTTTCGTGCTCATTATGTCAAGGCACATCACCTTGCTGTATCTATCTCCTCTTCTGTAGTGGCAGGTGATACAGAAGTACGGGAAGAAAACTGGATAAGAGCTATCAGAAAGTGATAGGTTCTAAATAGCATTCTTTTTGTCCTTTGATAATCACACTGTTATTTTCAAGACATGAGTTTTGTAAGTACTAGCAGTCCTACCACTTCAAATGAAAAAATTACTGTCAGTTTAATTATGACACACCTATTTGAAACATACATTAAGTTAGCAATACTTAAATGTAATTAGTGAGAGAGAAACCTTGAATTTTCTGGAGGAATGCAAAAGAGCACATATACAGTATATTTTTAGAAGTGCACATTTGAGCAGAACAAATATATAAATATAACTATAAAATGGATATCTATGTTACAAACATTATAATATATTTAAGCATATATTTTACATTCTTATAGTTGGGGTCATAAGACTTTATTTTTTAATCATATTATGTCAATTAAATATCTGGATTGGCATCGAAAAAAGGCTATTTTTTCAATTTTTGTGATTTTTTTATATAAATAATGAATTTAATAATAGTATATGACATGACTACTGGTTAAATAAACATGAGAATATTATATTTTTCAAATTATTTTTTGCTTATTAATTCTCTTTGCACTGAATATGCCATTATAGATAACCCTTGGAGAAAACAGTTTAGTCTTCTGAGTCTAAATGTTTTTGTGGTGACCTTATTCTATCATGACAGTGATAACTGAAATATAAATTTTGCTTTCTATTTTCTTGAATAGTTTGTTTTAAATGTGCAGTATTTGTTCCTGAATATATACTGAGCTTGGTATAATTTTAATTTGTCTCCCATTCATTTTTAGTAGAAAATATTCAAACATTGATTTATGTTCTTGCTTAAAATTTTTATACATTCTACTTTTGAATCATTGTCTTTAATATTTCTTGTTTATCTTTCATTAATGTTTTGAAATTATTTTCATATTTGTCTTACTTTCCTCTCATTGCTGAAACAAAATAACTAACACCCAAAGTAAAAATAACATAAGTCTATTTAGCTCACATATTATAGTGGTTTCCAGGCCATAATGAGCTGGCTCTGAGGCAGAATGGCTTGGCAGAGAGGAAACAGGTCATGGTGGCAGAAGACAGCAAGAACGAAAGAGAAATGGGAAAAACAAACCTCTTTTCCTCCCTTATGTGATTGTATGCAGGGGTACCTGCACTAGGACAGTTGTAACACTCAAAACCCAGTCCCAGTACTAAACAATGAACCAGTGACAAACTCTAGATTCAGACATCTCTGAAAAGCCCTTCCCACATGAACACATGAGTCTGCGGGGAGCATTCAGACATAAATTGTTATGGTTTGTGTCTAGTTGTTCCCCAAAAGTCTCATGCAGTTATGGGGTGGGTGTGTAGAGTTTGTGATTAATTCATGGTCTGTTGATGGGATTATGGGCATGAGTGCTGCTGGGATAATGGGCATGAGTGCCACATCCAGCCTGGGGGCATAGCCTAAGTGCAACGTAAGGGAGACAGACTTGTTCTCTGCAGCCCTTGTTGCTGTTACTTTTCCCTTTTGCTCTTGCAGTTTTATTTTCTGCCCCCATGAACTGTTGTCCTCTGCCATGTGCCACTCTGCCTTGGAGCCAACTGAATAAACTGAAACTTCTATTAACTGTGAGCTAAATAAAGCTTTGCTTTCTTAATCTGGAGTGTTGAGTGTTTTGTCCCAGTGATGAGAGAACAGTAACTGAGACATAAACCATAACATTATTAAAAACTGCCAATTTATGTGGCTTTGGTTTCAGTATGTTTCATATGACTAATTATTGAAAGCAACTTTTGGATTCCATATAATCCTATCTAAATTTTAATGATATTTTAACAAAAATTTTACAAGAGGCTAGATCTCAGGTTTAGTGTTCTCACTAAAATAAATATTAACATAAAAGAATGAAAGCCATTCACTCACACATAGTATTAATAAAACATAAAATAAATAAATTCTAATGTAATGAGTGATATAAAATCATTAATATAATTTTCTCCTTGTTTTTTCTTTCTTTCTGAATATATAGTCATCCCTTCATGTCCCTCAGTATCACCTGAATTTTATGAAAGAAATAAAAAAGATAAAGGTAAGTATCATATAATATTATTAACATTTAAAATAGAATCTTGAATGTAAAGAATTATGACTTATTATTTTCTAATTTTCAAAATTTCTTGAACTTCCTTACTATCCTTCAATATAACATCTGACAGTTGAATGTGGAACCACAGAAGAATGAAGGCTTTCACTGTTCAAAAGGGAAGATCCCTGTAGGTAATCAAAGCAACAAGAAATGGAGGACAGGAAACATGAATTAAAATCAAATCTTAAAGTACAATTTTACTTTCGAAAATGAGACAGATAGTATACAGAGATAGATAATTTATGAAAGTATATCTTGAAATATGAAGTGCTAAAATGATAATTTGTACCTCCTTCATAGTCTTGTTGGCAAAATTTAAAAGCATGTAAATCATTTAGCAAGTTTTCAAAAAAAGTAAACACATAACCACAAAATCAACATTACATTATTTATTGTTATTATAGCATTCTCCTATCTTAGGTGATGTGTGTTTGTGTGTGCGTGTGTGTGTGTGTGTGTGTGTGTGTGTGTGTGTGTGTGCATATGTATGCTCACGTGCATGCACAAATTTATTCATTGACCACATATTTATTGAATTTCTATATTTGCCTTCCAGGGAAGTCAGGTATAATGATACTTTAGAAGTCAAACTACATGCTAATAATATTGAATTCTGCCACATTACTGTAGAAGGTAGGTAGGATAATAAAGCAAAATTTTATTCCAATTTTCTTGAAAAAGAAAAGTGCCTGAGGCAGAAAATGAGGTGCCAGCACTTCACTTGGAAGTTAAATTCCAAGAAAGGCGAGTGAGAAAATTATGACACAGGGGGAAAAACAGAACAACCAGAAGGAATGGTATTATAAACCACAGATGAATCTTAAGGTAAGAATGACGGATAAGCAGGACTTGGCCCACGTCTTCAGAGATAACATATGGAAGAAAAGGAATGACTTATCTCCTCATTTGCTTCTGCCTTTCATTGGCCAACGACTGTGCGGCACTGAGATGGCTTACAAATGGAAGGAGGAGATTCAGGCCGCATTACTCAGGCTCTCCAACAATCACTGGAAAAGGACAATAGCGTGTAACTGTTTCCTGCAGCTGTATCAGACCCCAAAACGTTCCTGAAATCCATACAAGATAAGGTCCACATTGCTCCTGCTTAAAAGGATAAACGTTGTGGACTTCAGATACTTGTGGGTGATTTGTCTTAGTTGAACTGTCATTCCTAAGACAAAATACCTGACACCTAAAGTCAAAGCAGGAAAGCTGTACTTTCACTCACAGTTTGAGCTGTGAGGTTCTTTTCACAGAGGTTTGAGCTCACGGTTGGATGGCTCCAAGGCAGAAGAGAAACAGTTCATGGCAGGCACAAGGCAGAAGGCAATGAAGTAGTGAAGCAGAAAGCAAGTCATCTTTCTGTCCCTTATAGTCTGTCTAGGCCACATGCCCTTAGGGTACATAGTGCCCATACTCAGGGTACACCTTCCCATTCTCCCACTCAGTACTACATCAAACCAATCAGGAGTGTTTTCAGTAATCACATGCCCCTGTTCCAGCAACACATACTCCAGATTCAGGCACTTGTGAAAAGTCCTATCTGGGACCAACTGAGGCTTTGATGTGGAATGGGGGGACAGACATCAACCATAGCAGAATTTATGCAAAACCTTAACTTGTTACCTTTTGGAAAATCACTTAATCTCTACGTTTCCTAAGGTACATATCTTTAACTAGAGATAGTGACTGTTTGACACAGATTTACTGTAGCATTAAATATCCTCTATGTGGTCAGCCCTGAGCCCACTGTATATTAAATGACTATAATATATTCTTATTTATCAGATAGATATCATTCTAGAATGGCAAAGGATATATATGAGTAAAACATTGATAATGACTATTTTTACATGAGGGCATATTTGGGGATTTAAAAAATCAGTGATAATGAAGACACTATAAACACTGATAAATGAGGAAAACCTTCCACCACTGAAACTAACCACAGTAGTTCCTGACCTACTACTTCTTCCATTGCTAAAGCAATTTTTGAAAGATTAAAAACAAAAACAAAAAAAAAAACTTTTTGTTCAGTCAAGGCTGTACTCTGGGCGAAGTACAAACAAGCTAATGTTAAATTTTCTTGGTGAAACTGTTTTGAGGAACTTGGAGTTAGTGACCGATATAGTGAATCCTGGAAAATCTTTAACATTTATCAAAATTTTATCACATTTCATTTCTAAAAGAAATATTCTCTGGTTACTAATTACAGCTAGCATGATTTTCATGTACACTGACTTGAATTTGATTTTATTTAAGCCAGTCAATCCAAGATTTAAACTGATGAATAAACGAAAACTCTAACTGCTACTTGGTGTTTACTTTCACGAGAAATATTTATTTTACATACATAACACAAAAGATGGTATTCCAAGAAAATTATCAACCACCTCTTATAATTCTGAAGAGATAACGAATGAAATTTTACATGAGGTTTAGAATACTACCTCTAGCATTTTCAAACACGCAGTTTTAGTAATCAGTTCTTTGTGAGAACTAAAGTTAGATTTGCGCATATACCAGATAACAAACTGGATTGGGTAAAGTTTGCGGTGGCATGTGGTAACACCTTGGAGATTCAGTCATTTGCACAAGTATTTATTTTTCTCTAATCAAAACATTTAATTGTAAATCCTCATGGAAATAGCATGGAGGGAGTAGAGGGGAGAGATGAAATGTTCTGGAGAACAGCTCTCCTTACCTTAGACAGAAACTAACAAACTATTATCCAGTAAAGTACATTGTCTATAAATACTCAGTAGTCCATGCTAAAAGTGTATTTTGAGTAAACATAATATAAAACCTGTCTCTAGAATAAAGGAGTCACTTTCTCAGAATTCTGCATCTTTGCATCATCTCAGAAAAACACATATTTCCATTTTATACAAATCTGGAAATATTTCATGATTTAACTTAAATACTTAATGTGAATTTTCCACCTCACTCTAATGGAAATAGTGACCTTGCAGGACAGTATGAAATGAGCATAAACTAAAGCACCTGGTGTGTGAGCTAAACCAATGACAGATGAATAATCAGGGTTAAAATTAGTGGACACGTGAAAATTATGTGTGAATTTATCTCAGACAAAACTTTTTAATTGGCAAATACTCTTTTTTTTTTTTTGGGGGGGACCGGGGTTCGAACTCACAACCTTGCACTTGCCCAGCAGGCACTTGTGCCTCGGAGCTATCTCCCCAGCCCCCTTGGCAAATACTCTTGAATAAATATAACAGCACTTTTTCAGAGAAGAAGCATTATTCACCATTCTATACAACTTTTTGTTATCCAATAAATTAGAATTTAAGAATATGCAACATTGGGGCCCAGCGGGATGACTCAGTGGTCTAAAGCGCCTGCTTGGGGAAGCTTGGGTGGCTTCAGGGACCGTGGTTCGATCCCCGGCACCACATACTGCGCCAGCCCTGCCCTTGGGGTGGGCTGAGCCGGCCATGAAAATGAGTGAATAAACAAACAAAGGTTCTGAAAAAAAAAAAAATTAAATTAAAAAAAAAAAAAAAAGAATATGCAACATCCAATCAGAAAGAGAAATCAGCTATACAGCACGGTATATATTTTTGAAACTTTTACAAAGACAAATTTGAAAAGACTACTTAATAGATATAATTTTATGATGAGGACTGTATGAATAATCAGCGATGGATATCATATTGCACTGCATCTGCTTCAAACCTTGCAGACATAAATTTTCAAAAGATCTGAAGTTCTCTTGGAGACACCTACCCCTGCAGAACATTTTGCAAGGATAATGGTGACACATGCTCAGATATTCAGAAAGGAATGTACAAAGCTCATCTTCAATTAAATTTTGTAATTTCAACTGTATTAATATTTCGAAGTGTAAGAAACAGCACAGAGAACAGAACATTTCCATCCCACATATTAAAATCTTATATTTTAAGGGTAGGAATCAAAAGCTTTATTGCTTAATGCACCCTTACTATTTATTTATTTGGTACAAGGTCTTGTCACATGGCTCAGCCTCCTGGTGGTCCTCTTGTCTCAGCCTCCCCAGTCCTGGGATTACAGGTGTGAGCCAACACATCTGGCCCCAGAGGCGTGCTCAGTGCACATAGGGACAAGGTCGGTACACCATGTGGTACCAGGGATTAAACCCTGCTCCCCATACTTGTCTAAGCAGATGCTTACTCTTCTGAGCTATCTTGTTGGCCCAAAATAAAGCTTTATTAATCATCTCTGAGCACATATTTAAAAATGTGTCACTGGCTTGAAATGTTCAGTCCTACTAAGATCTGTTTTGTTTTGTTTTGTTTTTTTTCAGAATGAGGTCCTGGCTATGTGTTGCCATAGAGTTATTGTGATGCCACTCATGATGCACAAATTTATATATTCAAATTCCTAGCGGAGAAAAAAACACTTGCAAGTTCTTAAGGAATGCATGTGTTCTGTGTGCCCCAAAATGCATCAAATGGGAGGTTCCTGTTGTAGAAATGGTCAACCATTTAGGTGTGTAGACTTTCCATTTGGCTTTCAGAGTTACATATGATTTTAATAACTTTTAATTTTAAAATTTTCTGTATTGTAAACTATCACACTATTAATATAAAAATCTAGGTAAATTAACTACAAATTAATTTTAATTTGAGAGATGAAATTTTGTTTTGTTCTGTTTTTGGTATTGGGGATTGAAGTAAGGACCTAATGCTTGCCAGGCAGACATTTATGTCCCTGGGCTATCTTCCCAGCCCCCAAATTAAATTTCTTAAAATTTTTCATCTTGATGTTCATCTCATTTGACTCTTTCAAAGGAAATATATCAAAAATTATCACCATTTTTCTGCTAATTTATAGCATTTTCATTATTGCTTCAGAATTCTCATTGTGCATTTAATTATTTTTAAGTTACTCTCCATCTTAAAATATAATAGCACATCCGCATGTAGGATATAATTATCCCATATGGAGATGTTTTTTCAATGACAGCATTTGTTTCAGTGATTATTTTCTATCTGAATTTGCTATGCTACAATTTCCATGAGAATAAGGATCTTTTGATTCTTACGTAAAACTGTCTCTATACAATGTAGGAAAAAAAATACAAAATCAGGATGATAGGTGTTGAACAACCAGATGTTGGCAATTTGTATCTTGTTTAGCTAATTTATAAGTATGTACAGGCACACAAAATAATTAGTAAGTTGAAGATATAGTAATAATTATATTTTATTAATGGTGTTTAATTTCTATACTTAATGTATAGTTATTACATATGTGAATGAAATTCCATAGAAACTTGGAAAGGATATTGGTATGCCTCAAAAGTTTTGCAGGCTTCGAGCTGTAACATTTTTGACTAAAATATAGATCATTTTACAATTCAAGATATGATACAGATATCGATGCCCAACAATATATTCTGATGACCAGGAAATTTACTGCAATAATAATGTAATTGCTACACTGTGAAGTTCTCTCACCCAGTTCTGTCATCTCTGATGACAGAAATTCCGTAGCTATACATGCATGCTTTGCAATCCTGGCTGGCCTAGAGCTTCTAGTAGTCCTGCAGCCTTACCTCCTGAGTGCTGAGGTTTCAGATATGTACCACCAAGCATAGCTAATATGATGAATATTTTGTTATTTCTTATTTTACATCAAAAAATAGGCTTAAATTTTTCAAATATTAAATTCAAAATATTTAAATGATATACTTTTGAACTTGAAAGCTTTATGAGTATGGATAATTGTCTTCAAATGATGCTGTAGGTATAAATCATGTTTTTATACTGATCTTTTATATTCTGAAGAAATTTATGCATTTTTATCAGTAGATGGTGCATTGAAATACTCAAGCTTATTTTACATTAAACAAATTCAACTTGCTAAAGTTGTATGTACATTTGTGAGAGTCAAGGTGTTAATTTCTGCAGCAAATACGTTATTTTGCTTCCAATGTTTGTGTATGTATATATATATATATATATATATATATATATATATATATATACACACAAATATAGTCTCCTGCAATTGTTCTGGGTGTGTTTAAGGCTTGAGAATGCATTTTTCTCCTTCTCTTTGCCATTTTGCTTAGCACTGTCTTCTGATCTTTTGTGTAGAGCTTTGGTGCAGTTATTACCTGAAGCACTATACATATATATATATATATATATATATATATATATATATATATACTGAATTCTAATCATGCAAAAGTTTATTTCTATGTCAATAAGACATAAAGCCAGGGGAAAGCATTGTTTATGATTGATGGAAACAATTGGGCTGCTCAGGTACATATCATAGAACTGTTAAAATTACCAGCTGGGCAAAACTTTGCAGATAAACCAATCAGTTGATAGTTGAAGTCTCGTACAGCATGTTGTTGGATTTTGCTTTCTAATCCACTCTGCCAGTCTATTTCTTTTAATTGGTGAATTGAGTTCATTTACATTGATGGTCACAAGTGATATGTACTGATTTGTGTTTGATATGTTATTTACCTGCTGGTAGATAACTCTTTTTCTCTGTGCTTAATTGTCTGCTCTATTTGAAGGATGCTTTCTCTTGTCATTCATAGAGTTATGGTCATTTTGGTCCCCCTCTAGGTCATTTTTTAGTAATCTGTGTAGAACTGGCTTTTTGTCAAAGCTTTTCTTTGTCATGGAAGTATTTCCTTTCTCTATTAAAGTTGAGAGTTCGCGGAGTATTTGTCTGGGTTCGGATTTGTTTTCTTGAAGGACTTGTATTTTGCTCGATGCTCTTCTTAACTTGATGTTTTATGAAGAGAAATTTGCCATTACTCTGATGAATTTTCCTTTAAATGTGATATGATTCTTTTCTCTAGTACCTTTTAGTATATTGTTCCTGCATTGAATTTCTAGGACCTTGAAAATTATATTTCTGGGTGTGGTCTTAATTTGGTTAATTTTTTTGGAGTTTTATATGCTTTGGTTGCACAAATGTCAGATAGTACCCCCATATTTGGAAAATTTTTCACTATTACTTCTGCCACATTCTTTCTTATATATCATTTGTATTGACTCCTCCTTTCTCTTTGGTGCCTATTAGTCTTATATTTTTCACATTTACATCGCCTTGCAGATGGTGTTTTTTTTTTTTTTATTTTTATTTTTCCTGTATCCTAGTTTTTTTTGTTTGTTTGTTTGTTTTGTTTTGTTTTGTTTTTGTCTTTTTGAGACAGGGTCTCACTGTGCAGTTCAGGCTGGGCTTGAGCTCACTTTTGTAGCCCAGGTTGGTCTCGAACTCGCACTGATCCTCCTGACTCAGCCTCCCGAGTGCTGGGATTACAGGTGTGCGCCACCACTCCCGGCTTCCTAGTTGTTTTTAAGAAAACTTTTCTTACTTTTTCACTAACTGCATTGGTGTCTTCAAGGACTGAAATTCTATTTTCACTTTCATTCAAATAGTTTTGCCAGCTTTTGACTGAGGTTTAATTTCCTGTAAGTCTCTATGAATCTACATTATGCATTCTATTTCTTTCCTATATTATTATTTCAATGAATCCATCATTTTTCTATTCTTTATTATTTTTATCAGTGTCATTTTTGAAAGTACTTAGTAATTCTTTCATTATAGTTATCATTTCTTTTTTACTTCCAAAATTATTTCTGATCTGACTTCCTTTATACCCATTGAGTTGTTTATTTTCTACAGATACTATTATTTCATAAATTTCAGGTATGATTTCAAATTTCTTCTATGATATTGTCTCCTGCAATTGTTCTGGGTGTGTTTAAGGCCTGAGAATGCATTTTTCTCCTCCTCTTTGCCATTTTGCATAGCACTGTCTTCTGATCTTTTGTGTAGAGCTTTGGTGCAGTTATTACTTTAGCACCAGATCCAAATCTACCAACTTCAAGCTCATCGAGGTGGGCGTCATTTGGGTCTGGCTACTGTGCACCACTTCTTGCTGCAGCCCTGGGAAGTGAATCCACTGTGCCAGTGTGGCAAGATGTTCTGCTCCTGGATAATCTGGGTAAGTCTTGCCTCTAGCCTCTGGATAAGGAGTCCTGCTGCAGGGTTTCACACTTGGCTTATCTGACGGAAGAAGTTATACACAGGTACATGGCTTGGGCATTGGCTGGAATGAAGATCGACTGAATTAGTAGGTGATGCCACACACATTTTGGGCCTATGCACTGACTGTAATGAGGATGTGGAGGGCCCTGGGTGGCTTCACTCACACACCTTGCCTGGGTGCTGGCTGGAATGCAGATCTGGCAGCCTCTAGGTGGCCCCAATCCAGCCATTATTTTCTTGACCTAGTATCCAAAGGAAAAAAAAGTCATTTTCTTATAAAAAGTATCTATCTCTTTATTATTCTGATTTAATAAATTATATTTAATGATTACCTTAAGGTTAAATTAGGCCTTTTGGTTTAGATTTATAGACTATGTAGCTGTTTTCAGTCCACAATAATAATTGAGTACATAGTGAGTTCAAGATCAGCCTGAACTACAGAATAAGACCATGTCTAAATGAATGAATGAATGAATAAATAAATAAATAAATAAATATGTACAGTTGATATTTCATCAAGATATTTTATGTTTATTATTGACACAATCTAAAAATCTAAAAGAGTTCAGACACAGCCAGGGAATATTTTGAGGTATGATGTGAGAGATACTGGAAGTCAATCTTCTGATTCTTTATGCCTTTTTATTTTTCACCAAGGATACTTAAATTCATAATCATATATGTGATACTTTGAGATAAATATCAGTAAACTATGATTACCTAAGCTTTACAAATATAAATGATGTTGATTTACTCTTTTATTTTTTGTTCTTTAAAGAGAATAAAAACAACAAAAACCATGAGAAATGATACACAATATCATTAAAAAATAATAAACATTCAACAAAGAAATTTGGCAATGTTACATTGGCTAATATTGTATGCAAATTATCTGTTCAAGCTACTGGATATAAGCATGAAAAATTCGTATAAAAAGTTATAAGAAATTAAAAAGGAGAAGACAAAACCAATTTAAGCATCAACATTTCCTTTGAGGTGACCAACAGAAATTAGCAATCCAAACATCTTCTCTCTATACATATATATTTTTCCATTTCTTCTTCCTTTTGTCCTTTTGCTTATCCCTATTTTCCTTTCCCTTTGAACAGATTTAAATTGATTTAGTGTGAAGGGAATCCTGAAGATTTTGTCCTGCCCTGCACTCCTTATGTATGGTAGGTAGACTTTCTCTTCTGAGTTAATTTTAAGGAAAGCATTGTCTTCGTGAGTATAGTTGATATAGTATCATCCAGCTTTTTCCATTTGAAATAAAAACAGCAGGTAATAGAATTAAATGTTAGACTATTAAATATTTGGAGTTTATTGAAACAATGACGTATGCGTAGAAAAGTCTGCAATAATGAGATTTTTATCAAGGCAATAACATTGGATTACTTGCAAATAAAAAAAGGATTAACAAGTTAAATGAAAAAGAAAGAACACAAGGATATAAACTAAATGTTTAAGTTTTTTTTTTAAAAAAAGAAAACATATTAACTTTTAGAATGCGCACTTTAAAAATAATTTTAAAAAATAATTTAGCAAATGCATCCTTTAAGCACAGATGTGAAAACTATCTTTGGAAAATAAAAGAAAAATAAAAACAGCTGGCAATCTTGTATATTAGAAAACAAAGACAATCAGTTGAAAACACTAATCTCACAACACTGAATTGCCACGATTCCAAAAATAGTTTGTTTTCCATTAAAGTTATTCATCTTTTTTTTTTTTTTTGTCTTTTTGAGGCAGGGTCTCACTATGCAGTTCAGGCTGGCTTTGGGCTCACTTTTGTAGCCCAGGCTGGTCTCGAACTTGCATCAATCCACCTGCCTCAGCCTCCCGAGTGCTGGGATTACAGGCGTGAGCCACCATGCCTGGCAAAGTTATTCATCTTAATCTTAGCACACAATATTGAAAACTACAGCATTTTTTCAGAGCTTAGAAGAGCAAAATAAAAAATGTGAATGAAATCTAGAGGACCATTTGCAGATCATTACCCATCCCATAATGCTTTGAATCTCACAAAATAATTTACTTTGTTCTAGTGATTTTTAGTACAGAAAAACTCTGCCATCAGGAAAAAATTTTAATGTTTGGCATGGACACAATTGTGGCAAGTATTGAAAAAATAGTTCCAGTGCTTGACATTCGTTCTGTTTTTAAGTGTACAGCATTAACTTTTATATATGTTTTCTGATCATACTGCATTGGGATTATCTCTCAGTTAATATTTTAAATATATACACCATTATGAAGATGCTCATTGTTGTTACAATTGTTTATCTCCTGCTATCCAGTTTCCTTCTGCCTTCCACATTCTGAAGTGTCTCAAGTATCCTGAGAATCTTCTCCTGAATATCCATATGATGCAGAGTCCCTAGGACCCACATCTTCCACAACAGGGACTGTCAGAGACATATACAACTTTCAATATTACTTCAATATTTATGAAAAATAATGAATGGAATGATCTGGAAGGTCACAGAAGGATCTATCTCCCACATCTCATTATCTTACTTCCAAAATATTCACTTGTCTAATGGTTCATATCTTAGGTCAAAAGGTGTACATTTATTCTATGAAGAATAAATAATTTTGTTTTTAAGATAGTCTTCACTAGCTGGGCATGGTGTCTCATGCCTATAATCCCAGCACTAGGGAGGCTGAGGCAGGAGATTGGTGTGAGTTCGAAGCCAGTCTGGGCTACAAAAGTGAGCTCAAGGCCAGCCTCAACTGCATAGCGAGACCCTGTCTCAAAAAGACAAAAAAAAAGATAGTCTTTACTAAAGCATATTTCTTTATTCTTTCTTATTGGTCTTTTTTTTTTAGAATTTTTATTTTATTTTATTTTTTCAGAACTTTTGTCTGTTTATTTATTTTTATGGCCAGCTCAGCCTGCCCTGAGGGCAGGGCTGGTGCAGCATATGGTGCCAGGGATCGAACCGCGGTCCCTGCAGCTGCCCAAGCTTTCCTAAGCAGGTGCTTTAGAACACTGAACCATCCTGCCGGGCCCCTGTTATTGCTTTTAATATCAACAATACGATAATTTCACAACACATTTGTAGTACGTTCACAATAATTGACACATTGAATATTGTTATCCTCAGAGTAGTTATACAGAGCACATGGTGTAGACATGATAAATTTTCTAATCAATATTGGTAAGGAAAGGAAAAAGAAAAAAAGATTCTTCTCTTTGAACTGAGAGGAAGTAGCTGTATACATAGTTCAATGTTCCAAAGTTACATTGAGTTTCCAGTGAAACTGGTGATGTTGGAGGCTGTTAATTTAAGCCTCTTACACATCATCATACTAATTCAGCTCTGTTTTATGCCTCGTAATGAAGCTTTTGCGCTAGGTGATCAAGGACAAGTTAAAACAAGACCTCTATAACGAAAAATTCATGTTTTTTTCTTCTAAGTCAAATCGCCTCAAGATTACCTTTGGAACCCTGTACAGTTGTCAGTTTCGGCGTTTGGGAAGAGTCACAGACATCGCTAGACCAGTTTAGTTTCTGTGAAAGCCTGAGAGAACGTATTTTCTCTAGGTGACTCTCCTTAGACACACTGTACTTCATTTATCCCTTTCCTCTGAGGTCTGATAATCTCCTTGACCAGAAAATTTAGGACACCACTGAGTTACAGGATGTTACAGCACAGGTTCCCTTTTGTGCTGAGTCCTCTCTGACCTTGAAGGGCTAGGGCCAAAATGTTGGCTTTCTTTGTAGCCCTTCTTTTTCTCTAATTTTTGGTCTGTTAACTTACATTCTCAACCCTACAGCAGAGAAACTTCGTGATACTATTACTCTACAGCACATGTAATTGAGGTTAACATAGCTGTCTTTCTGAACATCAGACATCTTAGACTTAGCTTGAAATTGGTATTTTCTGTCAATCATTGATATTCTAATAAATCTCTATAGAATGTGATAAAAGTATTTACACACTTTTACACAGACATTCAGAAGTCCAAGGATGTACAAAATTGTAGCCTGTCATGCCTATGGCATTTTGCCTAGTCTCTTACTCTTGTGAATATTCTTTATTTTTTGTTTCATTTTGTTTTTGTTAACCAGCCACTTAATTGAGGGAAAGTATAGCAGTAACTGAGTTTACATTAGAAGCAGTACACATCTAAAAGATCAGAATGACAGGCATTCCAAGTAGAGTTTTACTGTTGCATGTTGCTATCAATATGAAAATTTTCTTGAAGGTTTTAGGACCAATATCTGATCCATCCTGTGTACATAAGTGAGTGTTTTTTTTTTCCTGCTATATTTCCTTTCTTTTCTGCTTCCAGCCACTTCACTGTTTAATCTATAAGTCTTTGATTTCCATTCATATGTGTTATGCCCTTCCATTTTTAATTTTTCTTTAGAGTTCTTACACTATGGAGACTGTATGATATTTACACCTATAGGTCTGGTTTATTTCATTTGTAAGTATAATATGTTCAATATACATCCATTTATATATGAAGTCTTCTAGTTAATCATTCTTTAGAACTGAGTAATACTCCATTGTATAAAAATACCACATCTTTTTCAACCATTCTTCAAATGATGGGCATTTTGGTTGTTTCCAAGATTTGGCTATGACAAAATGGGCTGCTATAAACATAGGTGCACAGACATCATTATAGTATGATGTTTTCAGTTCTTCTGGGAAAATTCTCAGTAGGGAGATAGCTGGATTGAATAGGATTTCCAGTTCTAGTTTTTTTAAGGATCCTCCACACCACTTTCTATAATGGTTGCACCAATCTGCATTCCCACCAGCAGTGGAGAAGGGTTCCTTTTTCCCCACAGCCTCTCCAGCATTTGTTGCTGGCTGATATCTTTATGATAGCCATTCTTTCTGGAGTGAGATAGTATCTACGTGTTGTTTTAATTTGCATTTCACGAATGGCTAGTGATGTAGAGCATTTCTTCGTGTATTTGTAGGCTTGCTAAATTTCTTTCTCTTAGAAGTGTGTGTTCATCTCAGATGCCCACTTCTGGACTGGATCTTTAAATTTTGGGCCCAAATGCTTTTTAGTTCTTTGTAAATTCTAGATACAAGATCTTTGTCTGAATACTTATTAGTTAAAATCTTTCCAAAACTTGTGGGTTGTCTTTCCACTCTTTCGGTAATTTCTTTTGACATGCAAAAACTTCTTAGCCAGAGGAGGTCCCATTTGTTGATGCTTTCAAGTGCTAAACATGCATTTTGATTTTTGTCCATAAATTTTTGGCCTACCCTAATATCTTCAAGATTTTCTCCCACTTTCTCTTCCAGGATATTTAATTTTTCTCTTTTAATATTTAGATACTTAACCCATTTTGACTTTAGTTTAGTGTATGACGAGAGTACCATTTGATACTATTTGGGTCAAGTTTGGGTCAAGTTGTAGGTTTCATCATGCAGAGAGTCAGTTTTTCTAGAGGTTGAAGAGGTTATCTTTCTTGCAGTAAGCATGATTGGCCCTTATATGATGAAGAAAAGGTGGCTGTTTGTATTTACTTCTGCATCTTCTAATCTATTCCACTGATCCTCAGGTATATTTTTTTTAACAATACCATGATGATTTTATTACTGGAGCTTTGTAGTATAACTTTAGGTCAGGAATTGTAATGCCTCCTGCCCTACATTTGTTGTCCAGAATTGTCTTTACAATTCTGGGTCTTTTTTTGGTCCAAATATATTTTAGGATTGATTTCTCCAGTGTGTGAGGTACATTGATTGTATTTTGTTAGGAATTGCATTAAATACGTAAAACAGGAGCTGAGCCTGCACACCCGCCGCGGGTAAGCCCCTGTGCCCCTCTGCACCGCCGCTGCGTTCCAGCGACTAACTTCCTGTTCCAGCCCAGCCCAAACTGCACCGCTGGGAGCTGAGCCAGCGCAGGCTGGGTCAGGATCCTTGGCCTGCCTTCCCTTTCCCCGCTCCCCCACTTTTTTTTTTTTGAACCCCTCCAGCCCAAGCTCCAGCACTGAACCCATCAAATAGCCCGTTTGGCAACCTATCTGGTCCACGAGCCTACCAGGACTACTCAATCCCAAAGCTCCACCTCCACATACAGACCACATCCCCCAGGATTCACAAAAGCTAGCAGCCAGAGCGCCAACACAAGAGTCAGGAACCTCTGTAGAAGAACCACCTTGGAGTCTCCAGACCAAACGCCCATAGTCACAGCATAACATCACCAAAGTGCAGAGGTCGCTTCCATACAAAATGATAAAAACAAGGAGTAGGAGGCAATTTCAGGACCCGTGCCCACCCAAACCAAATACAGAAGACACTATCATGGAAGGAAATGAGAATTATACAGATGAAACCTCTGAAATGGTAGCATCTGAGGCAGACACACAAGTGCAGAAACTTATAGAGCAACTGAGATCAGAGATAACATCTGAAGTAAAAAAAGAAATACATGAAGTGAAAAAACAGCTGGAGAAACGTATAGAGGACATCAGAGCAGAAACAATATCTAAAGTTGACAAAGACATGCCTAAATCAATAGCATCCCAAGTAGGGGAACAACTACACAAAAGCAGAAAGCAGAACAGAACAGAAATAATCTCTGTATTAGAGAGAGAAAGGATAACCATAATTACAGAATTCAATACTATTAAAGAAGACATCGATAAAAAATTAGAGGAGAATAGAAAAATGATGGATTCCCTGACAGAGCAATATAGGAAAGACATAAATCGCATGAAACAGTTTCAAAGAGATATACAAGAAAATAAAACCTCGATCACAAGTTGGCAGAGCCGAATGAACGAAAATGAAGATAGAGTTTCCAACCTTGAAGACACAGTTGCAGCCAGTGAAAGAGTAAGAAAGGATCTTTTAAAAACAATCAGAATGCAGGAAAAAATAATTCATCATCTGCAAGACAATGCGAAAATGAACAACGTGAGATTAATGGGAATCAATGAGAAAGGAGTCAATACAAATGATATAAAAAGAATATGGGCAGAAGTAATGGCAGAAAACTTCCCAAATCTGAGAAAACAATCAGACATTCAGGTAACTGAAGCCTACAGAACCCCAAATAACATCAACCCAACTGAAAACACGCCAAGACATATAATAGTCAATATACCAGAAATCCAGCTGAAGAATAATATCCTAAAAGCTGCTAGAGAAAAGAAACACCACATTTAAAGGAAAACCCATCCGAATAACAGCAGATTTCTCTTCACAAACCATGAAGTCAAGAAGAGCATGGAGCAGAGTGCTTCAAGTCCTCCATGAAAACAAATTTCAGCCCAGACTATTGTACCTGGCAAAACTCTCCTTCAAGTATGAGGGAGAAGTGAAATATTTCCATAACAAAGAACATCTAAAGAATTTCATGACATCAAAGCCAGTGCTACATAATATTCTGACAAATATTTTAGACAGGGACCAAAATGACCCAAATCCAACAAATGACAACAGAAAGATCCCACCAAATAGAGTAACCAACTAAAAATAGGAGGAAAACTTGGTAAACACTAGCGAATAAGAGTCATGTCAGCCATAAGTCAATACATTTCAATTATAACCATCAATGTAAATGGACTCAGTTCTCCAATCAAAAGAAGTAGACTTGCAGAGTGGATAAGGAAATAGAGCCCAACAATATGCTGCATCCAAGAAACACATTTAACCCGTAAAGAAACTCATAGGCTTAAAGTTAGAGGTTGGAAAACAATACTACATGCTCCAGCACCTCAAAAAAAAAAAAAAGCAGGGG
>PVJA010015518.1:0-45243 GCA_004027025.1 Myocastor coypus
TCACTATGTAGATTGGACTCCTAGTGATCCTCTTGTTGACAGCCTCCCAAAGAGCTGGGATTACAGGCACATGCCACCACCCACCACGCCCAGTTTCAGTTGAAGTCTCAGCACACCCTGGGGGAGGGGCCTTCACAGCAAGCTCAGATTGAATCCCAGCCGCTGCGTCGTCTGCCTAAGCCAGTGCTTTAATTTTTTTGGTTTTTGTTTTTTTGTTTGTTTGTTTGTTTGTTTGTTTGTTTGTTTTGTGGGACCAGGGTTCGAACTCACAACCTTGCACTTGCCCAGCATGCCTCAGAGCTATCTCCCCAGCCCCCCCCCCCCTTTTTTTTTTTTTTTTTTTTTTTTTTTTTTTTTTGTGAAGCCAGTGCTTTAATCTGCTGAACTATTTGGCCAGCTCCAGATTCTCTATTGAAAGGATAAATTAAAGACTGGCTACATAACATCTCATGAAGATCTTAAGAGATTTTTGTCAATTGTTTGGGAGCAAGATTAGCCTATCGATGCAGATAGATAGATAGATAGATAGATAGATAGATAGATAGATAGACAAATGATAGATAGATAGATAGATAGATAGATAGATAGATAGATAGATATAACACCCAGCATTTTCTGTGTGGACCGCTGTGGTCAGCATTTTATATGCCTCTCCTCATCTGTTTCTGAGACAGTAAGGCAGACGTTCATGCGTTGTATACCATTAGCATCTACTCTTCAAGGAAGAGGACAGCTAGGCACCACTAAGGAGTGGTAGATCTGTACACAGTCCCTGAAGCTCTACAACAGAGGTTGGCAGCTAAGTGATACTTGGTCCCTAACACACACTTTCTGATGCTACACTTAAAAGCCTTTTGAGTTATCATAATTTGGAAGGTGCAGGTGGCACAGGCATCTAGTATTACAGGCCAAGGAAATTTATAATCCACAGAACAGCACCTAGAGAAAGAAATACTCAGCCCAAAATGTCAGTAATGGTGAGAGTAAAGAGCCCTGCCTGCCCTTTACCATTTATTTGTACTTCTTTACCATTGGAATGAGCAAAATAATGGTAATAATTAACTCATTATTGAGAGTTAACTCTGATCCACATTTAATCTCACAACTCTTCCTTGTGGCACTCTTATTATAACATACTACAACAACACAGTGCATTATACTGTACATCCAAATCATCCTGATAACTTCTGTAAAATAAAAATGCATGTGTCACTTCTCAGAATCCTTACTGAATTAGTCTAGCATAAGGCTTTTGGGAGTCAGATATTTTTTAGAGCTCCCCAAGTGATTTTTGTTTGCAGCCAAGTTTTGAGAAACATGCAGCGACAAATCACAGACATTTAAAAAGCATGGGACCTTTTCTGTTTTTCACTAAAGCAATATCACAATAGCTCACGGTTATCAGATGCTTATTATGTGCCCAGGACTGCACCAAACACTTGTATGAGAATTTTTACTCCTCAGATTCATCAGCACCTCAGTCCAGAAGGTAGGCACCCTTACAACTGTGTTACTGCATTTTGGCTATTTTAATAAAGGACCACAGACTGATAGCTTATAAAGAGGAGAAGACTCTCACTCACTGCTCTAGAGGCTGCTTGGTCCAGCACACCAGTGGATTTGCTGCCCGGGGCTTGCTCTCCAGTGCAGGGGTGGCAGCTCCTTGTATTTCACAGACACAGAGGCCATGGCAGCTCCCGGGAACCTCTGCTTAAGGGCACTAATCACGTCAGGAGGGCTCCAGCTTCCTCTTCCACTGAGCTCCCTCCCGCCAGAGCCTCTCTTATTACCGTCACATAAGGGGTTTGGGACGTCAACATATGAATTTGGGGGAGACACAGATATTCAGACCATAACACCACCATTTAACAGACGATGAAACTGAAACATCTGAAGATTAAATAATTTGTCCAAGCCAGACAGCTAGTTGCGACAGAACTGTGAATTAAATGCGGCTCCTTCTGACTGGAAAACCCATGCCGTAAACCAGTAGCTCTGAAACATAAGCCTGCCTTGGGACCATCTGGAGGCTGGGGAAAACACAGATGGCTGGACCCCGCCCCCCAGCATCTGACTCAGGGGGTCTGGAGCAGGGCCTGATACTCTGCATTTCTAGCACTTTCTCCGTGCTGCTGCTGGTTCTATTGCTCCCAGGGCCACATTTTGCAAACCATGTGCTAAAAGAGAACTATGCCTTATCAAATCAAGCTGCTTCTTTTTATGCCATGTATCTTATTTAAGGAGTGCCTTCATCGTGTCCCCCTGATCCTTGGGGGGTATTTTGTGAATGCTTTCTGTCCCCCTAATGTGATGTCTTGTGATACCAGCCACGGTGCTAAGAATCATGTTAGGGAGAATAGTGTGTAGTAACTTTTGCTTTGCATGCAATGGGGCCGGGGGAGGGATACCAGGAAAGAGCCCAACTCCCTCTCTGCTCCTTGGCACTACCCTTAAATGGAGAAAAATAAATCTACCAACAGGAAGAAGGCCTGGACCAATGGACAGCAATCCAAAGTGGCCATTGGATGGCAAAGAGAAAACTATTAGGAAAAACAGAAAATCAAGACAGTCTTTTTATCCACTAACTTTGTTCTTATGCTAGAAGTATGACTAAATATGGAACAAAAAAAAAAAAGCAAAAGCTTTCCTTCTTAACCTACCCTTCCTCTCCTCTAACCAGCAGCAAGCAAACATGCAAACCTGCACAGAGGGGCACTAAAGGTCATGCAGGAGTAGGCCACGAGGCAGGGCTGTGGTCCTCAGGGTTGCTGTGAGTTAGAAAGCACACACCCAGTCACTGACAGGCCACATGTGCTCTTGACACTGGACTGAGGAACTTACATTCAAGGTGGAAGGTAGACATGGGACCAGGAGGAATGGGTGGTGGAGATGTAGGAGCCCAGGGTAAGTGGACCTCACTGTGGCCGGTGGTCAGGGGACACTTACAGCGGGGAAGGAGGGAAGTTGAGCTGGGTCTTCAGGTGTTGGTGTATTGTGGAGCACATGCGAGAGAGAATGCTTTCAGAGAACAGAAGGACAGCAGCACAAAAGAGGCAGAGAGGTGAGGGAAAAGAATTGCTTGTGCCTCTAGCAGAGTACTGAAGGTAGCTTTAGGCACAGGCACAGGACATCCAGGCCAATCAGGAGCTAGAGTTTACTCTGTGGACCAAAAGGGCTGAAAAGGACTCGATATGGAAAGTGACATAATAAAATTATGGGTTTTTTAAAAAGTTTCCAAATATTTATTTTTCTATTTATTTATTTATTTATTTATTTATTTATTTATTTATTTGGTATAGAGTCTCACTATGCAGCCAGGACTCATAGTGAGCCTCCTGTCTCAGCCTCCTCAGCACTGGGATTACAGGAATTACAGCACTGCACCACCACATCTGGTTCTGGGTCCTGCAGGGCATGCATTCCCAGGGAGTGAACTTGAGTCCTTGTGCTTGCCAGGCAGGTGCTTAGACTGCGGAGCTATCTTGCCAGCCCATAATAGTATAATTTTAGAGCAATGCCGGCCACCTCTCCTTTCCCAGACGCAAGCTAGGTCTCACTCATACACGAGCCTTCATGTCCCTCCTGCCCTCTTTCCGGGCATTGTGGCCTGCACGTCTCACTGATGCTGACTCTGGGTCAGTGATCCTTCTTACCCATTGCCTGAATGACCAAAGTAGAAGCTGAGTATTTTTCAATGCACAGAAGCATTGAGAAGGTATTGAAGAGAAGGACGAAAAGGCATCAATTTCTACTCTTGACTTTTGACTTTCCGCCCTTTGTAAACGGTGTCTATGAATTCCATTTTAAGCAAGTCAGGATTAATTACCTTTGAATGACTTGTATGGGTCAACTTCGTCTTCGCATTTAAACAGTACCTAAAACATTTGGTATGGCCTAAATTTGTTTTCTTTTAGCAAAACTTTTTTTAAAAGTTCTTAAATGTCTTTATTACATTAACTATATGTCTTCTACAAATACTGCTTTTATCGTTACTCAGAAAACTAACAAGGACAATAAAAGAAAATAAGATTAACTGAACACGAATTTTTTTTGGCTGGGAAAGTATCATTTGCTTGTTTGCTTATTTGTTGTGAGACAGTGTCTCACTATGTAGTTCAGGCTGGACTTGAACTCACTGTGATCCTCCTGCCTCAGCTTCCTGAGCACTGGAATTACAAGCCTGCACTACTATGCCCAGCTCTGCACAAGTTTAAAAAGCACTTTGGATTGTAAATTCATCATTAAGTAGCATTAATACTAATATGGATGGCATTAATGCTTATTAATGCAAATAAAGACAACATTAATATTTATCAATTAACATTGAATAAATACATGAATGATAATTATTTCACAGCCAAAATGCATATCTCTGATAACAAATCCAGGCAGATTTAAAATTCCACCGAGTTTATTGACATCCCCATGTACTCAGACTACGCTAAGCAATTTCACATTTAGTCCTTGTATGAGTTGATGAGCAGGTGCTCTGATCTTGTATCAAAGATGGGCAGCCTTAAGCTCAGAAATAATTAAGTAACTTACCCTGGAATTCACAGCCAGATGTGCGAACCCAAGGCCCAGAGCTCTTTGCTCCACTTTTCCCAAATCTATCTAATCATGACACCTAAGTACTTACTAGCGTAGCATTGCAGACCCCGCCTCAGAGTTCCAAATCGGTGACTGTATTACAAAATCAGACCCATTTGCCTGACACACAACACTAAAAAAAAAAATGAATTCTGCAACAGAAAAAGAATTTTGCACAATATGGTCAAGGATGAAGAAAGATCAAGTTTCAAATTTGCCTCGTGATCCTAGAGATTGGGAATATTTATGGGACAGAGCAGCAGGGTGACTTGGAGAATAAGAAAAGTCACCCAGAGGTGAAAGAGTTGGTGGTTCCTGCATGCAGAGTCAATCCTCATGGCTTTCATATTATGCACATACAAGAAATGGCCACATTAGCATGAACTGAGCATGGAGCTTCCAGGTCTGGACTCTGATGACAAAAAGTCCCTCCACAGACACAGCCAGGCAGCCAGTGGTCTCAACAAAAGTGCTTTTAACCCTTACAAGATAATATAGGCAACCCTTATCACCATAATCTACATGCCAAAGGTGTTAGCTTCAGCCAGGCCAGTGGGAAACTAGTTTGTTTGACTGTGTGGTCTCCAAAATGAGAGATTTTTTTAAATCAACTAAAAGCAGTATTTAAAAGCAAATGAAGGGAGAAGGTTTATTCTCCTGGCCCCTCGGTTTTGATTGATGATTCTGAGGATCACTTCAGGGGCTTCAGTTCTGGCTTCCTATAAGAATTGCCTCCTAAGGCTACAATCCTGATGCCGTGGCCCCTCGCTCAACAAGTCAGTGGGCTCTAAAGGAAATCCCGGCACGCCCATAGCTGGAACTCTCTAGGTTACTCCAGTGGCATCTGGAAGTAGGAATCCCGGAGCTCAGCTAAGCCGTGCTGATGCTTGTATTGACACCCAACCTCCATCACCTACCTCCTCACTTTCTGTCTTCATTCCCACCAAAAAATAAGTTCTCTCTAGGAGATCCACACTGGAGAATCGCCAAGCCCAGTCTAGGCAATGTAGCCATAGTGAGACCTTGTCTCAAAGTTCAAAAAGATGGTGGTGGGAGAGAAGATTTGTGATGTAGTGAAGAGAATTAATTCTATTGCAGTGTAAGCCAGGAAAATGGGAAGGGAGAGGAAGAATGGATGGGGAGGAGGTCAAGAAACCATGACAAAGCCATAAACGCAAAGAAATTAGAGGTGATCGGAGAGAGGCAGGTGGTGAGGAGAATGGTGGACTCCTGGTAGAGCCAATGTTGTAGGAGCTCTAAGCAAAACTTAGCTTTCTATTGTTGGTGATGGTGTTGCTGTTGTTTGTTTATATCTTTTAGAGACAGGGTCTCGCTATGCTGTTCCGGCTGACCTTAAGCTCATATTGTAGGGCCAGCCAGCTAGTTCAGCAGATTAAAGCACCTGCTTAGGCAGAGCACAGGAGCCAGGGTTCCATCCCTGGCCTGCCCTGCTGGCCCCACCCCCAGGGCACACTGAGATGGTGACTGAGGCTGGGCATGGTGGCTCCGGTCTTTATTCCCAGTGCTTGGGAGGCTGAGAACAGGAGAGTCACCACGAGTCTGATTTGCATAGTGAGACCTTATAGAGCTTGTACCAAATACTTTTTAAAAATTAATTAACTAATTAGTTAAGCTCATATTATAGTTCAGGTTGGTCTTGAACTTGCAACAATCCTCCTGCCTCAACTTCCTAGCTGCAGGGATTGCAGGTGTGCACCACCACAGCAGGCAAAAGGGAAAATTTTGATGCTCCCCTACGCATCATGCTGTCACCTGAAAAGTTTGGTTTTTACTATGAAAGTCAAAGCAGTTCCACATCGCTACCCGTTTATCCTCCCTACTGACCTTGACCAATGATGTCTGTACACCGTGCCTTCGTCCTTCTCACAGCCAGCGAGCGCTGAGGGGTGCTGTGAGGAGGAAGGCATTTCCGACCTCAGGGTCGGCACTCAGTGCTCTGCCCAGCCGTGAGGTCCCGTGAACTCCCAGGCCGCGGCACCCCAGCAGCTGTGCAGCGAGTCCTTTTTGCTTCAACTGTAACAGGTTTATGTGATCTGTGGAATACCTCACGGACCACGGTCATCCAATGTCTGGGAGAACAAGAAAATGTTCTTTATGCACTCTTCAACACCTAGGCCTCAGTAAGAGTCCGAAATAATTCAACACAAACCAATTCTGAAGAAAACCCATGTTTATAATCTGCATTGATTCTTGTTACTTACTGAAGCCGTTCCCAACAAGGTGAAAACAAAAGGAGATTTTAGTACAGAGCTAATGTGTGCACCTTCGTTTCAGGGAGGACAGTGTTTTTAAAATGCTGATTGCAATTTAGCAAATGCTGCATTCTTCAGCGAATACGTAGTATCAGAAAAAAAAAAAAAAAAAAACAGTCCCGTCCTTCCTGCCTTCCCCAGCGGAGTACCTTTCAGCCTTCTTAATGAAATGGAGCAGTTGATGCCTTTAACTCCTCTTCGTTTAATCTCATTAATACAGTCTGTGAGGCGTCTGGTTGTGGCATAACGTAGGGCGGTCATCCACTTGCGAGTGAGAAGGGCAATAGCTCTGTTAGACTTTTAATTGCTACGGCAAAATGTGTGAGAACCAGCTCAAAACTAAACCTGATGCCACCGGTGAGTCCTACTTTTTTTTTTTCTCTCTCTCTCTCTCTTCCAGTGTTTAGCTATACAAGCCATCCTCAGGCAAGAAACCAAGCATTTCTAAGCTCTCAGCAAAATAAGTTGATAGCTAGGTGAGGGAACAATAAAATAGTTTCTGACCTGGGAATGCTTGCAATGAACCAATGGCAGGTTTAATTTTACACTGGAGTAGGTATGTCCATATAAATACCGTAATATCTGGAGATAAATTACCACATGTATATATTTTGAGATTATATTCAAAGTAGTCACTCACTATTTTACGCTAACATTAGGAATAACAATGTCAAGGTATTTACCTCCATTTTATAAGTCATTAACATTGTTATAGTTGTGATCATTTGACTTTTCTAATTTTTAAAAAATTAATTTAGTTTATCATGCCAGATATTTTTCACATGTAAGAAATCAAATTAAAAAAAAATAATTCTACTTTGCTGAGAGATTGAACCATGAAGTGAGTTAGTTTGTTCTCCTAAAGTTTCTGCATAGTATAATATGGGTAAGATGGAGCATGTGTTTTAAATATATTTCAAGATAAATGCTTTATTGCCATAGCTCTGCTAGCACTGGCCAGCAATGAATAGCAGTTGGAAATATTACAGGTGTAAAGGGGGCACCTGTTCCCAATAACAGAAACCTTGTAATTACTCCAAACTAAAGTTGCAACTTTAAATCTGTAAACTTGGAATTGCATCTTTTCACCATGATTATATTTGCCTGGTGTTTATATCTTTAGAAAAAAAAAATAGATTTGTCTCTGTGCATTGATTCACTAATTTCCAAATATGTGTATGTAGGGTTTCTTTGGTAGAATAAGCCATGACAAGCCAGATTGCAGTCTGACATCAATGGAGTCTTTAAACAACTCATCCCCACTGCTGACAGATTTACTCAGGATATTGTTACTATTGTTGTTGAGAAATTAATGAGACCAGGCGCATTAACGTCTATGTACCTAAGCTTCTTTAGGTCTGAATCACCATTAACCAAGGCCAGCAAGGGAACAAAAAAATATGTCTTCTTCCCTGACTTGGGATTTCAAACATAAGCATGTAGTTGCCTTTTTCTGTGAAATAAATGAAGCAGTGTTTGATTTTAGGGCCTTAAGTGCGCTTTCGTATGCACAGTACCCATTTTTAAAGCTGACCTATGTAAACAAATGTGTTCTCACAGTGTGCAAGGAGCACCTTTTCCCCAGTAAATCTCAATGTGATCCAAAAGGATCTCCCATACTGAAGGTTCAGGGCTCGCTCCAGCAGCATGTACATTAAGTTGAAGGCATGAGCTTTTATTATTATTACCACAGAATTGTGCTTAGCAATGTCTAGGCTTTATCTATCTTTTCTCTCATATAGTCACCAAAAAAATAATACTCCCATTCCTTAAAAATGACTCGCACTCTAAGCATAGGAGAAGATGAAAAACAAAGATTCAATCCAATTGGTAGCATCAAGGTTCCCTGGGTATCAGCTGCAGCACAAGACTGCAGCAAACAAATGAGAGGCCGTAAGGGTCTTCATTCAGATGTTATTACTGGCTGTTGATCCATGCTTATGAATGTTCTCCCTATAGAAAAATACAGTGCAAAGGGGGGAAACTTGTCTGAATAAAACATAGAAATCACTTGTTTGCAACACATTCTGTGCAATTACACCGAGCAATGTTGTCTCTGGGAAGAAGAAGGTACGGTCACCATGTTCCTACCACAACTTTGCCAGCTTACATAAACACTGAATAAAGCTGTCAGGGATTATGTGCAGCATGATGGATCTGATGAGCTCAAAAATAAGATAGCTCGGTCCTATACTATTTAGGATTATGCCAGTAATCTCTTTAGAGAAAGTGTGCAGTATCAGCAGAACAGACCCTTCAGTCTTGGAGGAGCTATACCTAATTCTAAATGTGAGGAGTGAGCAGGACTTGCCTCAGGCCCCACGCTGACCACAGACCTTCGTGGTGCTTGGCAAGGGGTAAAATTATAAGACAGAGCTTCTGCAGTGAATCCCAGACGATCATTTGTCCCTGAAGTAATTTCTGGTGCTAAATATGGGTAAGAATATTTGCCTTTATCTTGTTTATGTCTGTTTTATATAAAGCCACATGCGTGGTGATGAACTAAGACCACCCACGTATACATGCCCTTCTCTAACTTCAGAGCTCCTTTCACCTCTAGAGATAAAATAAAAATTAAAATTGGTTCATCAACGCTGTGATTTCTTTCTCTCAAAATTTGATGCAATACCAGCTGAATTCTAAGTTTATGAGAACATATAATAAAATGGCATAATTTTAATGTGAAAGTTTGTAACATATTTGCCCAGTGTAGCATTAAAAAAAATCTTGCAGGTAACCCACATAGTTTCTAAAATTTGAACCTTTGTTTAAAAATTACTGGTATCATGTTATTTTTCTATTTTTCAAATATAGACACACTCTTTCATGCACACACACAAACACATCTTACCAATGCAGTATAGTTTAATTATTTGTTGCACAAATGGCTATCATTACAGTAACAAATCAAAAACATAAATATGAAAAGGTGACCAATAATATTGCTATTTAGTCTTTTAACCTAAGACCATTAGAAGATACTATGAACCAGTTAAATAAAATTATCACGAGATTAGAAATAGAAAAGTTAATATGTTCCAAACATTCTGGTCTTACATGGTCATAATCATAAGCAGTAATTTGCCCAAATGTGATAGGATATAATGTCAGTTGTGCATGACAAGATCTCTTTTTTCAAGATTGAAGCCACTGAAGTTGGATTCAGATCACTATAATTTAGAATGCATCCTCTGTTTCTCTTCAGTCCCTTGATTTTCTTAAATATGAATCTAGAGACTTGGTCTTCCTTGTCCACCTACCAGAGCAGACATAGGCTTGTTAATGTCAAATTCTGTGGTCAGTGCTGAGAGTTTCAGAAATATGCTACAGAGTTTCCATTAATAAGAAGAAAAAGAAATAAATGTTTTTCACCCCAACTCTTCTTTCATTACTTAGGCCTCACGCACACACACTCTCCCTCTCTTTGTAATTGGTGTTTTTAACCTTTAAATTGTCTGACTCTAAATACATCATTTAAGGCCCTTCTGTTTACCTAACATATTCCTATATCATTGGTCTTTTCAAATAGTCTTGAAAAGCATACATTATTGCAACTATATTTTAGAGTCAGTGAATAATAACACTAGATTCAATCATATGACATCCCAAATGTCATCGATTTTTCACACAAGGACATGCTAATTTCATGCAAGTCAAGTTGACATATGAGTGACCACTGGTAAAAATGACTACAGATAAAAGTGTGATTGGTTGATCATTTTTCAAGCATTTTCTATTTATTCTGTATTTGACCTCATTCATATGCTCCTCAAATAAACTTAAATACTGGACTAGTCTGGAAATGTACTGCTGCCATTTGGTTTTCCTCTTTCAATCTTTAGCCACCAACTTGGCTTACCATTTCCCTACGTAGTTAGCTTGCTTGCTTTCCAAGCTGTGGATCAGAAACCACCTCGACACTGAACCTTCCCAGCTTCCCCCAGCTGAAATGCCCATTCCCTTCTTTCAGGCTCATGCAGCAGTCATCTGTCTGCCCTGAACTCTAATTAGTAGATGTGTGTCGCTGCATGGTGATAGTAGTTATCTTAAAGACAGAAATTTGGTTTTGCATATATCTGTGATATAACCTAAGTGGGATGTTTGCTGAATTTTTTAAAAGTGTTCCTCACTTGTCATTGCTGTGCCATCTTATATACACTTTACAATATCCAGGGGAAGAAATTTTGGACAACTAAATTTTTGAATAACTAACAGAAATTTTAGTACTATTTTGTGTATTCAGAATAACTGATCAAGTACCACGTAGATTTGCATATACCTAGTAGCACCAAAAGTACAATTTCCTCTATCATTAATATTTTGTCTCAGCATGATACACGTGTTTCAACAAAAGTAGATTGTCATTAACTGTCATCCATAGTTTACACCAATGTTCACTCTTCTTTTCATAGCCTATAATTTTGATATCTGACTACATCTCCATCATTACACAATAATTTCATGAATCTAGCAGTTCCTTGTGCTTTATTTATTCATTCTCCGGTCCTGCTCTGAACACTGGCAACCACTGATTGTTTGGGCTCTCTCTATAATTTTTCTCTTCCCAAACATCATATAGTTGCAATTTCCCCATCTTCCTTCACTTAGCAGTATGTGTGAAGCTTCCTCCATGTCTCTTTTCACCCTGCTAGCTCCCTGTGTGTTGCCAAATGATATTCCACTGTGGGAATATCCCACTGCTGGTTTGTCTGTTCACCTGTTGATAGACATCTTGATTGTTTTCAACTTTTGACAATCAGGAATATTGTTATAAATATATATGTGCAAAGTTTTGGGGAAGCAAAAGCTTTCAAGTCAGTTAATGAGTATCAAGGATCAAAACTGTCGCTTAAACAAAGTTTAGCTTTGTAAGAATTATCATCCTTGCAGAATGGATGGACCATTCTGTATTCCCACAAACCATAAATGACTGTTTGTTTCATTTGGTATCTTCCTGAGCATTTGCTGTGGCCAGATTTCTTGATTATAATCTTTCTAATAAATATTTTTCTAATAATATTTCTAATAATTATGACACTTCATTGCTTAACAATTTCCTAATGACATTATATTTTGTATCTTTTAATATACCTTTTTTGTGGTCCTGGGGTTCAAACTCAGGAACTTGCATTTGCGAGGCAGGTGCTTATGCCACTGAGCTATAAGTTTAATATGCTTATCTACCATTCACACATCAGTTTTATGAAATCTCTTCAGGTGTTCTGCCCATTTTCTTTTCAATCTTAATTATCATTTACAGTTTGAAAGCATATATGTCAAACATACATTTACAATATTTTCTCTAATTCTGTGACTTGTGTCTGCAATGCACTTTGATTTTAACATAGAAACACCTGTATACATTACCCATTTTCCAAAAGTCAGTGTTCCCTTTTTAGTTAGAATTCTGTTAAGCTTATTGGCTTGAGAAGAACTGATTTTTTACAATAACAGAAACATAGACTTTATTTAGATCTTCATTTACATCCCTAAATATTTCATAGCTTTTTGTGGGAGCAGATAGCCTTTCTTTTTAATTTTTATTTTACTTACATATTTGCAGTTCGTGTAGCTTGCAATCATCTTGGAGAGTAGTTACATGCACGTACTACAGCTTGTTTCTTAATTTTTATTTTGAATCGCCTTCCATTTCACTCTCCCATTCCTCTTCCTCCAGTTCTCCTACCCTCGTCCTCATTCCTGCTAATAACATTTGTTTTAGCTCATGTTATGCCCTATTATGTTTGCATTAATTGGAGTTATTAGGTTCCTGTATTGGTGAAAGGAGGGGTTTTGCTCCTTTTAAATTATTCTCCAAGGAATGCACTCCGCCTTATCATTTGAAGTCCTCTGCGAGATGAATCTCTGAGTTCCTTCACCCTCTGCTCCCTCAGTCAGCTCGTGCTGCGCACCCCTGAGTTTCCTGTCAAAGATTTCAACTCTATGGAAAGTAGAAAAGGGAGCTAAGAGAAAAAAAGAGCTAAAAGGAAACAAGTTTTATCCACTGAAGTGAAATAATTGCTGTGTTTCTCATATAGCTGGATGAATTAGCTATCAGGAAGAGTACATATGAGTATTTTATTTTTGCTTTTGATTGATTGATTGATTGATTGATTGATTTGGTTTGGGACCTCACTATTCAGTGATGCTCCTGTCTCAGCCTCTCCAGTGCTAGGTTTACAGACATGTGGCACCACGCCTGGTCTCAGTGGCCAACTTAGCCAGGGTTCCTAGGCCAGTGAGGCATGTTTGCTATGGATCAGAGCTGGGTCCTTGCACTTGCCACGCAGGCGCTTAGACCACTGGGCTATTTCCCCAGCCTTGTTTTTGTTGTTCAATAAAGTTTCCTTCACAGAGAGTTCAGAATTGAAGAAGACATCCTCAGAGGAAATTATAGAGTGTCCTGTCTTCCTGTCTAGGGACCTGCTAAAGCTCTTCCAAGTGTTGGAATCATAGACACACCATTACACGGTAACAGGCCATGCCTAACTGTCCACCTTCTCATCGAGCACCTGTGCAATGCTGGTGCTGCTGCCTGGGATGACACTTTGGGTCTGTGAGTTCAGAGCAGCCTTGGAAGATGCACAAGAAATGCTGCAGGTGCCCTTGATAGGTCATCAGCTCTGTGCTAACTAATGTGCTTCAAGGAGACACAGTAACTTTTCAAATACTGCATTTCCAGAATTTCTAGAATAGCTGGGGACAAGACTAATGGCCTTTCCTCTATCCAGAAAAAAAGAAAGAAAGAAAGAAAGAAAGAAAGAAAGAAAGAAAGAAAGAAAGAAAGAAAGAAAGAAAGAAAGAAAGAAAGAAAGAAAGGAAACTGTGTACAATATCCACAACACCAAGGCAGGCTAAGGTAGAGGAACAGCCACTGCCAAGCTGTGTTAGGCTTGTGAAGGAGATGTAAATGCAGCTCGCACCTGGTAATCTGCAAAGGAGCCAGGTGCGCTAGGAGTCAACTATAATAGCGCAAGATGCTTCTGCCATATGCAATATGCCCCCTCTTTCTGCCGTCCTATCACTTAGTGATGAGAGTTTGAGGCTTTTCTTTCTAGCTGTCCAACTGCCCTGGGGTCTTTATGAACAAAAAAAATGTCTGAAAGGCAATAGCAGAAAATACTTTTTCAGATCCCACAAAGATTTTAATCTTAAAAGCAGGAAAACTGAAAATCTCATCAGGTCGCAGAATGACTACAATTGTTACCCGGGTATCAGAGAGCAGTGCAGGTGCGGGGAGGCTGTTATGGCAAAATTCTGCTTTGATTGCTCTTTGCTGCATGTTCCACATTTTTATTAGGGCATACTGTTTACAAGAACTCATGGGTTTGGGTCTGGCAGATTTGCACATACACATCACACACCCTAATCATTCCCCCATCTTGTCCCTTCCTCGCTGACACCACTCCCCCAGTTTCATGTTTTTGAGGAGGTTTCAACATGAATGATGTATTTTGATCATATTCATTTCCACTATTATCTGGCCTACAGCTCTCCACCTTATTCTTTTCTTCTTGTCTAATAGTATCATCTTTTCATATTTTACATATGAGGCAGAACATATAATATCTGTCTCTTTTTCCTTTTTTGATATTTATCTGTCTGCGTCAAGTCTATTTCACTCAACACCATGATCTCCAGATCCACCCATGTTTCTGCAAGTGACAAAGTTTCATTCTTTTTAATGAACGACTAATGCTGCTCTATGTGTGTGCAGCACAACCCCTTCACTCATCTGTTCGCGAATAGCTAGGCTGGCCCAACATCTTGGCCTTTGTTTATTGTACCACAGGGAACAGGGGTATCTCTATGGTACACTGACGTCAGTTCCTTTGGTTATGTATCAAGTGGTAGTGTAGCTGGCTCAGTTTGCATCTCTATTTTTAGTTCTGTGAGGAACTCTCAAGCTGGTTTCCATGAGGCTATACCAGTTTACATCCCCACTAGTGGTGCTGATGTTTTCCTTTTCCCCTGCCTCTTCACCAGCTCTTACTGCTTTTTGTATTCTTGCTGATAACCATTCTCACTAGGGTGACGTGCAATCTCATTGTAGTTTTGATTTGCATTTCTTTATTGGGAACACTTTTTCCACACCTTTATTGACCATCTGCACTTCTTCCTTTGAGAGGTGCCTATTCATTTCTTGTACCTATGGACTGAGGAGTCATTTGAGTTTTTGATAGTAAGATTTAGTTCTTTGTCTATTCTAGCTATTAATCCTCTGGCAAAGAAGTGGTTGACAGACTTTCTCCTACTCCACAGACCGTATCTTTACTGCTTGCCTCAAGGACTGTATTTTTTTTTAAACTTAGGATGTTTTCTTTGTTGATTTTTGTTATTTCCTTTGCTAGTGGAGTCCTACTGAGGAAGTCTTTACCTGCATCTATGGTTTCATGTATCCTCTGGCACTCTCATTTAGCAGTTTCAATGTTTCCGTTCCTCTATCTTGTCCTTCCTTCTAGTTTTCTCAGAAACATTTGTTAAAGAGTCTGTCTTTTCTCCAACATGAACTTTTGTCTCCTTTGTCCAAAATCAAATGCCTGTGGTTGTCTGGGTTTGTTTCTGGGTGCTCTGTTATGTTCCTTGGGTCTATATGTCTGTTTTTGTGTCAGTACCATGCTCTTTTTGTTACTATACCTCTGTAATATGATTTGAAATCAGGTATTGTGCTGCCTCTGGTCATGCTCTTGGGATTTACTGTGGCTTTGGCTATTCTGGCTTTTTCATGTGTGTGTGTTGATATGGATTATAGGATTATCTTTTTTTCACAGATGATGCAGTCCTCCACATACAACACCCTAAAGAATACACTGACAGACTTTTAAAGCTGATGAACAAATTTAGCAAAGTAACAGGATATAAAATCATCCCTGAAAATCAATAGCTTTCTATACACAAAGTGCAGGCTATCTGAGAAAGGAATGAGGCAAAAAAAAAAAAAAAAAAAATTATTCACAACAGCTTTAGAAAGAAATTAAAAACTAAGTATCAATGTAATCAAGGAAGTAAAAGACCTGTGCCATGCAAAGTTCCAGAACACTGAAGAAAGAAAGTGAAGAAGACACTGTCAGATGGAAAGGCATCCAAGCTCATGGGTTAGCAGAACTGAGATTGTTGAAGTAGGCATTGTCTTAGTTACTCTTCTCTCATTGCTGTGACAAATACTGGACACCCAGAATGAAGGAAGGAGAGATTTATTAGCTCATGGTTACTGGAGGTTTCAGTCCATATTCAGCGGGCCCAAGGCTGAGTGGAACAGGGCAGAGAGCATCCAGTTCAGGGTGACGGAAGAGCAACAATTTCGACAGAGGCAACCGACCAACTAGGGGAGCAGACAACAACAGCTCTAGTCTATCTCTCTCTGTCTCTCTTTAAATTACATCAGGCTGTCTGCCTCAGCCTATCCACCTCAGGCCTCACCTATAATTCCCAGCAGTACTCAGACCATAATCTCATCAGTAGTGAAACACATAATCCCAGTAACTCATGAGTCAAGTCTCAATCTATAAAACTCCCCGCCCCATGATTGCATGAGGCTTTGGGAGGACAGCTAAACATAAACCATAACAGGCTTAGTAAAAAATAAAAAATAAAAATAAAAATGGCTCATACATCAAAGACCATGACACTCTTCACAGTACCAGAAAAAACACTAACGCTGAGATTCACTTAAATAGTCTGCACTGTTAACATGGTCTATGGACTACGTGGAGTGGACACAGAAGTCATTTACTACACTTTACCTGATAATGTTGAATTCTACACATACATTTTTCTTATTATAGTTAGAACATTGACAAGACAAGAAGTGCTCAGTGGGTATCAATTCTTGTTATGCATTTAAAACCACTATGACTTACAGCTATAATTTAGTGTGCTGATGAGAGGAACATTTAACTTATTATCCTTACAGCCATCCTGTTATCCATGGGAACTTCATTCCTAAATCCCCGCCCAAAGGATACCTGAAACTGTAGCATATCAAACTCTGGAGATACTTCTTTTTCCCACAAATACATACCTATGATAAAGTTTAATTTATAAGTTAAGGACAATAAAATACTAACTACAAGCAATAGTGAAATAAACAATTGCAACAATGTATTAACAGCACAAGAATCAATCTAATAAGTCTCTGCTATTACAGACAGCTACTAAGTGACTAGCAGGAAGCTAGCATTTACAGTGCGAATGCAGAGAGCAAAGGGATAATATTCATGCTACTGCAGAATATATGGGCAAACAACGTAAAACGATGAATTACTTATTTTTGCAATGTTTAGTATTTCTAGAGTATAACTGATCTCGGGTAACTGAAGCTATGAGAAGCAAAACTATGGATAAGGAAAGAGCTCTGCGAGTGTTGTAAATGGTTGTGCTACTGCTATTTGTTGGTCCTGCCTTTTTCTATTTCAGACCTCTAGGGTGTCAGCTTGGACAAGCAACGCTGTGGCGGTAAATGCTTATATGTGAGAGATATATCAGCCCCCCCCCACCTAATAATCCTACAAATTATGTCTTTTAAAAATACTTTTTGGGCCACAGAAATAGCTCAGCAGTCTAAGCTCCTGCCTAGGCAAGTGCAATAATGGGAATTCAACTCCCCGTCCCATGTGCCACGCCAGCCCTGCCCCAGGTGCGCCGAGTCTGCCACCAAACCCTTGGTGGCAGCTTGGTAGTGGATGCCTGTAATCCCAGTGCTAAAAATAGGAGGATCTCTACCAGTCTGAGCTGCATAGTGAGAACCTCTATCAAATGCATAAAACTAAAAATAAAAGGCAAGGCAGGGAAGTGGCTCAGCAGCTTAAGCGCCTGCAGGGCGAGCACAAGGCCTCAAGTTTGAACCCAGGTAACACAAAAAGAAAAGAAAAAAAATTTAAACATTTTTTGCCATTGTCATAAGGTAGTAATTAATTTCTTAATCTAGTTTCCTTATTAATGCAGTATAATAATATGCAGTAATAGAAGACTAGGTACATCTCTATGTCATTTAGGAGCTATCAATCAATCGAATGGAACAGAAGGCTCAAAAAGCGCACCACCCAGAGTACTACAGAGAAGATTCTATAAAGACAGCCCAGATGTTGGTAGATAAGAAAGTGTAAAATTAGAATGCACTGCACTTCGTGCACTATATCGGGTGTTTGGGCAGCAAGCCTGCAGTAAGCTGCTGTCTGTGCTGATGAGACATATACATGGCACATCCTGACCCAATATTCCTGAACTTTTAGAATCATCATCTAAGATGGGTACAACAGCACATGCCTATAATCTCAGGTACTCAGGAGGCTGTGGGAGGAAGGTATCAAGTTCAAGTACATCCTGGGAAATTTAGCAGGACTCAAAGAAGAAAGCATCGTTACCTAGCATGATATGAGGGACACTGTATCTTTTCCTGTGGCCCTGCTTTCCACGTTTCCATCCCACGCCATCCTCTGGGCTGTTGTCTGCTGAAGTCCAACTGCAGATGCAGCAGATCTTAGTGACACCTATTTCATCATTGTCCTTTGGTTTTGTTGACATATGAAATTAGAAAATTTTGGACCTGATAGAGATAGATACTCTCAGTCTGCCAGTGAGAGAAGGAAGGAATACAAACAAAGATTTTAACTTGGATTTATCACAGATGGCAGATGAAATACAATTTGGGTAGATGAGATACAACTTGGACTACTGCGACCATCTGCAAAGGATTTTTAACCAAAATAGTCATCTTTATTGGAAACTGTTACATGTGTAAATTGTGCTTCACTCAGACATTAAGAGATTTAATTGCTCTGTCCACTTTTAGCATAACTGCAAAATTATGGGAAACAGAAACAGTCTAACCAAGTGTCCAAGAATATGGCCTGCGCTATGTCCAAGAACAATGTCCAAAGCCTAGGGGTTGGCCAGATAAATGTCTCTTCTTTCTCTTAGACAACCAGAAAAGAAAATATGCTACAGTGCAACCCCAAATCAAATGCAAGAAACATAGGTCAGTCCTCACAACTCACAACTTTCATTTATGACCTGTCTTTCCCACTTGGAGGTTTCTGGTTTTTGTTCTATTGAGACAAGAATTCACTGAGTGGCTAATAGTTCTATATTGAACTCAAACCAGCACCTTCCTGCCTTCAACCTCCCAGAGCACTGGGGTTATAGAGATGTGCATCTTGTCCAGCTTTGGCGAGCTTGGGGACTGCTATTGTTCCCCTTCCTTTTGCTGTTGTATTGTTTTCTTTCATTTCACTTTTGGGCCTTTACATGAAGTTCACAGGGCAGAGAGAATTCCTCGCAAATAATTTGATTCATTTAATTTCTTTTGGGAGCCTAATATCAAATGAGAATCACCTGAGATCCTTTCCCAAAGTACATACCCCTTCTGAATCATGATTCTGATTTCTTCTTTTCATTCTCAATATGAAAAATCAGTATTACTGAAAACCTCTCTTCTAGGAAGAAGTACATCAAGTCTCATTTTTACAGCAAGAAAATTAGACATCACTGGAAACAAAAAGAAGTGTGACCTTATCCCTGTCCTAACTTAGAAGCTCAGAACATAAACAGGAACAGCTAGAGGTGAAGGAGTTGGAATGGTAGGAAAGAAAAGCACAAGACCAGGGGCAAGAAAAATAGTTTTTGCAATCAGAAAGGGCCTGTAGGTCTGATGGTACTATCTTCCCTGAGAGATGCCTGAAAGAGTTCAGGTATTTGGGGCACCAGCATGGTGTATATTCCTGTTAACTCATTTGCCTGGCTTAGTCTATCAACTTCAATGCCTGCTGTCACCACTGAGGGTGAAAGGGGGAAGAATAAAAAATGAGTAAATCTTGATAAGCATGAAGACTTGAAACTTGGTAGTTTCATGCAAGGTTGTTGCAGAAGACACTGAGTAATGAAAAGACTTCGAGAGAGCAGCAGGAAGGAGACGGTCCCTCTCTAGAAGGGGTAGAGATACTGACTATTCTGTGATTGTTGAAGATAATCTGTCTGTCAAATCTTGGGATATTATATCAATTACACTTGATGAACTGTTTTAGTGCAGGGACCGTATTATATTATTTTAAATCTTTCATGATCCTGAAACTGAGAATATTGGTTGAAAAAAAAAAAAAAAAAAAAAAAGGAGAAAAATCTAGGTATTGTTACTTTTATAAGCAGAAACTGAATGGCTGCGTAAATCTGAACAATAGTCTACACAAGGCTTAGCAATAGGAAAGTGTAACTGGAACCTATAAGAGACAGACAAAATGAAAAATGGGCAGATTCAAGCCCCCACAAGGACTGCTCAGCTCGTCAAAGTGAGTCTCTCAGGGAATACTATGGGTGAATAAATCCAAGCGTGAAGCAAAGTGCAAAAGTGAAATTCCCTCCTTAGTGTCTGCCACTCTTTGTTGTCACCACTGGTGAGTTCCAACACACCAAACCTTCCCCAGATACTCATCTTGAAATGGTGACATACAGGAGGTTGCCAGGGGTGTGTTCACTGTGCGACAGTTCCCCAGGAGTCTCTGCCTGGTGTGATGGCAAGACATTTAGAAATGACAACTACTGAAGCAGTAGTCTGCTCTGTTGTCCTAATTAGTGTCTGGCGTCTTCTGTCCTGGAGATGTACTTTATAAAATACAGAGTATGAACTATAAAGCCACAGCTCAGAGGAGTTAATTTTTTAAGTGCAAGAAAAGGAAAAGGACTACTGCCTTAAATAATCTAAATTTACCTTCACCACTCACAATCCTACGCTAAAATGAATAAAAAGTGGTCATTAGGTTTCCAAACCTGTATCCCTCTCCTATACAGACCCACACATATTTTAAGTGACCTCATCTTTTTAAAATGCTGTTAAAGTGTTTATAGCTCTTCAGGATTGCATGTTCAACCAGGATTATAAATATGTATAAATATACAGATGCTCTATCGAATGTTCTTCACCTCATTTGTATTTCTAAAGTTGTATAGCATAACCTCCATGCCTTTCAAACACATCTTCTCCCACCCCAGGAGGTAAATTACCTCTATTTTCATTTCCTTTAAAGTTAGGATCATTTTATAATTAAGAATATATTCAAGCAGATTCTCCCCACACGTAAGCTACTCCCTGGAGAGTAATTTATTCCATGAAATCCTCTGTGCTAATATCATATAAGATAAAAATAATATATACTGGGTAACTGGATTTTGTGAAATCAGTTTTGTAATCATGATAAATAATCTGTTTGAAAGGTTATCACTTTTAATGACACAAATAACTTAAGTGACTTTCATTAGGTTATTTAAGAATGACACAATCTTTAATAAAGGACTAAAGATGTAGTTTGTCTTTTTTTTTTTTTTTTTTTTTTTTTTTTTTTTTTTTTTTTTTTTTTTTTTTTTTTTTTTTTTTTTTTTTTTTTTTTTTTTTTTTTTTTTTTTTGGTTTAAGAACTCTGGAAAAACCAGTTAGCAATGTTAACAATGATGCTGGTGATGAAGTCATTTTATAGCGCTATTATTTATAAATACCCACTTGAACCTCACAAGTCTATGAAGTTTGTCAATTAGCTTTGTATTTATAAAACAGAAAATAGCAGAAACAGATCAAAGGCCTTCGTCTTTGTGGCGGTGCCTTGTCACTAATAGATTTAAGACAAAATCCAGGAGGATTCCTAGTATCATTCCCTAGCATAAAAATCTTGAAAGCAGATATAAATTCAAGTGCTTCAAAAGTTAGAAGAAGCAGAAGCAAACTGAAATACTTAATTGAATTAGTATCTGAAGTGGCTACCGTTTCTGTATTGTATAGCTGGTGCTCTAGGAGCTCCCAGGTGTCTTCTTTCTTTGCTTTTTCTGAAGAGAGAGAGTGTGCTACCCATCCTCACAGCAGCTTGAAAGCCCTGTGAAGCCTTGGTCCTCAGCTTTTTCATATGAGTAATGGGAATATAGTATTGATCATTCTACTTGCAAAGATGACTGGAAACTTCAGTAAAATTATTCTGAAAGATTATGAGCTACCAAAAAGCTAAAAATGATCTATTTTTAAAATGTTAAACAATAGGAGAAATAATATTTTACATTTGTTTTTCTACACTTAAGAGTGAAAAACTATGAAAATGTGTCTAACTGGGGGTTTGATATATAAAGTATATTTTGCATTTTTTTTTTTTTTTTTGTCTTTTTGAGACAGGGTCTCGCTATGCAGTTGAGGCTGGCCTTGAGCTCACTTTTGTAGCTCAGGCTGGTCTCAAACTTGCACCAATCCTCCTGCCTCAGCCTCCGGAGTGCTGGGATTACAGGCGTGCGCCACCACGCCCGGCTTATTTTGCATATATAAAGTATATTTTAAAGTATATTTTGCATATTTTAAAATGGGGAACAAATGTCAATCTTCCTGGCATATATAATTTTACAACTCTTAAAAATACAATTAAAAACCGAGGAATTATTAGACTCTAAGTAACCCCTGCAGTGGTGACTTAAAGTCAGCTTCCATGTGGTGTTTTTATACAACAGAATTCTACTCAGCTATAAAGAAGGATAAACTTGAGACATTATGGGTAAATGGATACAATTTAAGTCCATACTTGTAAGTGAAATAAACCAGTCTCGCATGTGCAAACACTGAATTGTCTCCCCACTGTAAGAAGCTGAAAGAGAGAACAAGACCCAAAATGTATGGTAGGTATTGTGAAATGGGCAGAACGTGCTGAAAGTGAAAGATAAACTGAAATGGAAGAAAGGGGAAAAGAAGGATGGGGAAAAGACACACACACACACACACACACACACACACACACACACACACGATACTGCTTGCCATTAGTGCATTGGAAAGGTTTATGCCTATGTTGCTTGATCAGTTCTGCATGCCTACGCCTTGTAAATCGGCGACTACTTTGAAGACAGCAATATGCAATATGCTACCCATTTTACTCTCCTACCATCTTCTTTTGAGATCTTACACCATTGTTTTTATTCTTTAATTTTCTTTTCTTTAAAATAAAGGCCAAACCCATTTTCTAGTGGGTCTTAGGCGCAGATGCCTGCAAGGTATCACGCTAGGTTGGCGCACAAGAAAAATGGAAACCCTGCGCCGCCACGTCACGTTCTGCCAGTCCCTCGCTTTTCCTCCCACTCACTGTTTTGTCTCGCTCTCCGCACGGGGGAGCTCGAAGCAACCTTGAGTTCTTCGCCCGTTTCTTCTCTCTCCCATCACATAATTTCACTGCAGCCTTTCATGCACCCTCCTGCCTGCTTTGTCCGCTCCGTCGTGCCTACCACCCATGAAGTGCCTCGCTTTGTCTCCAAGCGTTCGTGTTAGGAATACCTTCCAGGGGCCTTCTGCTTCTGCCTCTGGTTAGCCAGCCAACGTGGTCTTTCTAGCTTATCAAAACCACACCTTTCACCCCTCTGCTTTGATCGTCTCCCATGGCAGGTGGGATGAGGAGAAAGCTCCTCCCCACTGACTCTGGGAGAACCCCAAACTGTCCTCCGCAGCTCCGTGACGCGAGGAGCCACATTTTCACTACAGCCAGCTACAGTGCTCTTCCCAGTCGCGGTCATCCCAGCTCTATGCGCTCCGTCACTCACTGCCCTTCGCCTTCTCTTCATCGGAATCCCACAGTCTTCACCGTGAGGTGTTGCGCTCTCCAAGTAAACGGTCTGGTTCCTATAATATTTGTGCTCCGTACCAACAGATTGATTATCTTTTCTCTGGTTTCTCCATGTCTAATTAATTTGTTTGTAAGGAATTGTCTTATTGTCTTATTAATTGAGATTATTTCATTAATTTCATTATTAGACGCATCACCATATCGTATCCTCTGTTCGCAGTCTTCGGTATTTTAGTGGACATGCTGACCATGCCACCTATGCATTGAGCTGGTTCATTATCAACACGTTCACAAGTAATCATTCAACCACATAATGTGCAAAACCACCACACATACACACACACACACACACGCACACGCCCTAGTTTTACTTTATTACTTAATGGACTGAGATAAGGCCATGAAGAACCTCTTAAGAGACATAATATTTCAAATACAAAACAAAAAAATCAAGGGCCGGTCTGACAGCTTAGAAGACTACCTGCTTAGGCAGGGTGCAGCGGTTGGGGTTTGAGCCCCGGAGGGCTGTGCCAGCCCCGCCCGTGGGGTGCCCTGAGATGGCGATGGAGACTGGGTGTGGTGGCGCACACCTGTAATCCCAGTACCTGGGAGGCTGCAAACAGGAGAATTTCTACTAGTTCTATCTATATAGTGAGACCTTGTAGACCCCGTGCTAAATACAGAAAAAGATGAAATAAAAATAAAAACGCATGTGTTCAAGGGATTTTGCATCAAACTATTCTAAGGTTAAGATGTAGAAAGCAATAAAGGCAAGACCTTAGAAAATTTGGGGATTTTTTTTTAAATTTCTGGTTATTTACTTATTTAAATATTTTAGCTTAAGAAGAAGATTAAGAGTAATGGTAAATAACTGTCCCTTCACGTAGAGGACTTGGAAAAGCCCTGCGGTAGTAATGGGTGACTCCACACCGCCACTCCCACCCCAGGTTCTTCAAACACAAGCGTCGTGGTGGTGGAGGAGAAGACGCACACGGTGAAAGGGGGACAACTGTGCACACTGAAAACGCTTGTTTTTCCCTTTCAGCACAAATCGAAGTGATACCATGCAAAATTTGTGGCGATAAATCCTCCGGGATCCACTACGGAGTCATCACATGCGAAGGCTGCAAGGTAGGGAGCGGCGCTCTGACAGCGGCGCCCCCCCCCCCTCCCCAGCACCTTCTGGAAGAGGCTCCGGGCTGCTGGGGCCTGCTGCCTGCCTGCCCCTGCGAGGCCTCTGGGAGGGAAGGCGGTGCTCTCTGTCCTTCCGTCTTTTTCCTCTTTTTCTCTAAGCGGTCAGCAACTCTTTAAAAAGGGATTTTTACACAAAAGCTTGAAATATCCCCATCTACGGAGAAATAAACACTGACTCTTACTCTTTTACCAGTTCTTTCTCCAGTAAATTCCATGGCTCTTATATAACGTAATAGAACTAAAGCTTCAAATAAAAATCAAAAAATAAATTACCTTTTTACTATCTATTTATCTTTCTGCTTGAGCAAAAGAAAGTCAGGGAGACAACTGCATCACAATATAGCCTTCCTTTATTTTCACATTCCAGAAAAAGGAAAAGCAAAGCATGGGAATTGTTAGTAGACCAGATGCTCCCTAAATCAGTTGAAAACCCATTCACCCCAAACTCTTTCTTTATTGATAAGATTTTGAGACATAAACACGATTATGTCAACTATTAAATGTCATTCATCTAAATAATAAAAAGCTGGGAAAAATTAAAGTTTCATCATATTCAATTCAGTTTCTCTCCCAAATCAACTCTACCAACCCTTCTCAAAAAATACAAAAGAATTCCAACCAGTAAAAATTGTTTCTAAATATAGACCTGAGAAAATAGACCTAATGTGAAACAAGAGAAATTTGAAATGTAATCATAAATTTTTTTAAAAAATTATATTTAGAAAGAAAGAAAGAGTGCATAAAGTCAAAAAGAGGTCTGCAGCTAACTTTAAACACTGACATGTAACCAAAACAAATAGAATGCAGCTATTACCTGAGAGGGATATTGCATTATCCTGGACAAGTTATTATCATGACCAATTGTATTTGTGCTCAAAGTCACAGAGTTGGTCATTAAATTAAGTCATTAAACCAAAGGAGACATAGCGCACTTACAGATTCTAGGACTCAGTCTTAACTTCAGAGCCTTTCCAACATAAACAAAACAAAATGTACAGCAATGATCAAATGGTAGTGATATAGAGAAAACTGACAAAATTATAAGAGTCTCAAACATACGATTACTGGAATTTAAAATGCAGAGGAGAACGGAACAAGGAATAAACAGGAATGGAATAGGTAAGGGAAGAAGATTAGCACACTGATTTTCCTTGGAGAAGATTAATGATTGTCCATATGAGCACAGCCTGAGCTGCCCGGCTGTAATTAAGAACTGCATAATTGTCCACCTTAACAAAATTTTCATCTCATCAAAAGGAAACAATAAAGCAAAATAATACACTGATAATTTTTAAACCTCCTGGACTAAGTTAGTACTTCCTCTGGTCAGATAGTCTTTTGATTGATTGGTTTTTTGTTTGTCTGCTTCATAAACATTGACAATTTTGGAATCAGATCTCTGTCCACTAGGGGCATTTCCACCAGTCTTTTGGTTCATTCTGCACTTTTAAGGACTCTCATCTAGTATACAGAATATCCGTTACAAATGTTTTCAGATCAATATGATAATACATATACTTTATGTTTTACTGTAAAAGGCCTATTTGGGAAATGTCTTATGTTAAAATATATGACAATATCGTTTTGTGTGTGTAACGGTACCATGGATAGAACTCAAGACCTTGTGCTTGCCAGGCAGGAGCTTATGCCACTGAGCCATCTCCCTGGCAAAAACTCAGTTGGGTATTTTTGTTTGTTTGTTTGTTTGTTTTGTTTTTTACCAGAGATTGAACTCCGGACCTTCCACTTGCTAGGCAGGCAGTGATTTGTACCACTAAGCTATCTCCCAAAATATAGAGTTATACAGTATCTATGGATGCAAATGACCTTAAACAATAATATCTAAATTATTTAAAACCTGGACAAATAATTAATCCAACAGGTCAAAGCCAGAACTTCTGCCATGTTTCCTATTTAAAAGAGGAATCTGCAACCAAAGAAATTATGCTGTTACTATGAACATATTTTGAGGTTTTAATCAAAACTATACATCTTACTGTTTTCTTTATTTCATGGGAAAACTCATATTTGTAAGGATGCTATATTTTCCTCTAAATAGAAGACTCAAAAAGGTCCATTCACGATTAGATCTCAATGTCAGTACATTCATTAATCAACCTCTAATTTTTTATAATACTGTTTTTGAGTAGACACAAACAGCTCATTTTACGTAGCATTAGCTCAAACACATTCAACGCCTACTCATTCAATAAAATGCGGAACAGAATCTTTTTCAGGCCCCAAACCTTATTTGCACTCATGAGCAACAGTTGAGCAATGTAAGCCTCATAATTAACATCAAATTGGCCTTAAATTAGGGTGTGTAGCTGTAACTTCAAAGTCTTTCCTGTCATCCCTTTTGCTCAGTGACACTATAGTATGCAAAGACTTAAAAACCACCAAATTCTTTCTCAAAACGTAAATTTAAATTGTCTTGAATAGGGGCTGGGAGATAGCTCCGAGGCACAAGTGCCTGCTGGGCAAGTGCAAGGTTGTGAGTTCGAACCCTGGTCCCACAAAAAGTTGTCTCGAATCAAGACCGATATGCTGGGTTATACTTTCAAATGCTTTCCTGGAAGATGAAGCAGATCGCTTTAAGCCCTGGGAGCTCCTATGTGGTTTCTATATTATTAGGAATCCAGTTGGACTGGACAGTCAGATGGCTCCTTCTGCCACCACTGGCGCTATAAATAAATAATACACAGGGAGACATGAAGAGGAAACCAGTCCTTGTCGAATGGCTTTCAGCTTAAACACAAACCTGACTTGAAATCTTTTAATAAACCCTTGGCCATATCACCATTTCGGAGATTTCTTACAGGTTAGAAAATCTCCCAGCACCAATCTGAGCCCCACTGGAGTTCACAACAAAGGAAAAATTGATACTCTCAATTCAGTCTTTCTTTAAACTGCTAAGTTTTCCTCTCATTAACACTGATTTTAAAAAATTACATTAATATATTACTTTTCCTAATCATTGATGATCTTGGTGAGCCATAAATTGGGAGTCAAGATGGTTGTCTCACTGGCCCCTTGTAGATCCAGCCCCGCCCTAGTCATCTATGGACACACAGATGGCATTTGACAGAGTGCAGGGACTGTCTTCCAGGCCTCTCAGTGCTTTGGGCCTTGAGCTTGGCCCACCCCAATGTTTTAAGACATCTTCCTATGAAAAGAAAATGCACTGGGATGTCATCTCAGAAAGCTTCCCTGCCTACATTTACTTTAGATCATCATTTTGCCCTTGGCTCTGTGCTTTCATGGTTTCCCCATAGGCAACTCAAGAGCAAAGAGTGATTAGGAAAGTTGATTAGGAGGGGCGAAGGATGCAGGAATGATGACTTTTAGGTCTCTGGGGAAGACGCTGATTTTCTCCAATAATGTTTTCTGTAAGGGAAGGTAGCATTCAAAGAATTAAAAATAATAAACACAGGCATAGATTGCAAGTGTAGTGTATAATCCATGGCAGTTCAATTTGGACCAGAAAGGCTCCGACATAATTGTATGAATGTCTCTTATACTGTTACAGGCTCAGAGACTATTTGTTCAGATTTTACTTTTTTATTTTTTATTTTTCTTGGGTTCGGGTTTGGGTTTGTTTTGTGCTGGGGGTTGAGTCTGGGCCCTCATCCCTGAGCTACATTAGCCCTTTTTTTTTTTTTTTTTTACAGATTTTTGAGCCAGTGTCTCATGAAGATGCCCACATAGGACCCAAACTTTCTCTCCCCAGCCTCAACCTCCCGTAGTTCTGTAATTATAGATGTGAGCCACCACACTCAGCTTATCTTCTTAACAGAAGGGTTTAGTTGATATTGTCTTATTCAAAGATGAGGTTGATCCGAAGGTACATCAGCTTTATGGAACAGATGTATTCAGGACAAATGGAAAAGATTATTCAAATGGAGAAAATGTGCCTTAGAGTCTAAGAAAGCACATGCTGAGGCTCTGCTCCTCAGTGCCATGGCTGCTGCTGCTGCTGATGCTGTGTCCCTCACCAGCACAGGACTTGGCACAGGCCTGGGTTCCTGTCCCCACCAGGTCTCCTCACAGTTGGCCTAGCAGTGACATACTTGTCTTTGTCACTTCTTCCCCACTACTTTTGGGGTCAGAAATTGTGGACTTTCTGCAGAGAATACCACAGCTCACCAGTGCTTTTAATAAACATGCATTGATGAATGAATGAATGAATGAATGGCCCTTCATATCTCTGCAAATAACACGTATTTCTGAAAGCTATTGAAGGATAATTATCCAAAGAATTTTAAAAATTAAATGCACTTTTGTTCACTGTAGAAAATATATCCAGTGTGTGTGCTAATGTTCCCCTTCTCATGCATCCACTTTCCTCCCCTTCTCTTTTTCCCTCTAGGGGTTCTTTAGGAGGAGCCAGCAGAACAATGCCTCCTACTCCTGCCCTAGGCAGAGAAACTGTTTGATTGACAGGACCAACCGAAACCGTTGCCAACATTGCCGACTGCAGAAGTGTCTTGCCCTGGGAATGTCAAGAGATGGTAAGGGATTCACCTTCCTAGTTCTTACTTGAGGGTTTTCAAAGGGTGCCTCATGCAGTCTCTTTAAAAACCACTGGAAGAATTTAAACATGGGAATCGGCAACAAGAAGAAAGGAGAATCATAGTGCAGGTAGTGAATTAAGAAGAAAAGTTAAGAATATGTAACACGGGGGCCTGGCAGGATGGCTCAGTGGTCTAAAGCACCTGCTTAGGAAAGCTTAGGCATATGCAGGACTGCAGTTCGATCCCCAGCACCACATGCTGCACCAGCCCTGCCCTCAGGGCAGGCTGAGCTGGACATAAAAATAAGTAAATAAACAAAAAGTTCTGAAACAAGAAAAAAAAAACTTTAAAAAAAAAAGAATATGTAACACATATTCAGAGTATACAGAGTGTTGCCCACAGAATGGAAGGGAAGGTTACCCTGCAGCTCACGGGGCAGCCTGCACCATCCGGGTGAAGCGAAGTCCACACAGGCCTCGCTTGAAGGTGACCATACATCACATTTACCTAGGAGTAAGGTGTATCCCGAGATGTGAGACTTCCAGAGCTAAAACTAAAGAGATCTCAGCAATTAGGAGCCATGCAGTCACTGGCAAATTCTCGCCAATACACGAAACACATAGTGAAGAAAATGCTAAGGAGCAGAATCTGCACGTGCAGGAAGCGCAGCAGCTGAGCTGCCTGGTCAGACATACCCAGGAAAGGGTGTGCAGCAATTCTGGTCCATGGTGCAGATGAAAGCTGCAGCCAAGAAAATTCATTATTCCTGAGTTTGCTATCTAGTCAATACATGCCATGGCTTATGAAATGATATACAAGTGGAAATTAAAAAATAAGAACCCAGAGATTTAAATAGTTTGTTAAGCTGCTCACTTATGGATAAGCCACTAGACATTTGACAACTTACCTGTTTGACAACTATTTGGACTTAGGACTCACCACTCAGACTTGTGACCCATCTTTTTCATGCAGTTCTGTGCATCTTGTTTACAAGTTCTTTGTGTATTTTCGTACAGTATACCTTGTTTACTGTAAATTTTGTTGATTGTACTGTATACTACAGCACTGTAATTTTGTGTTCTAATATATATCATAGTGCTGCATAGAAGACATACAAATAAAAGCAAGGTTGTCCAGTTGTAGTGCCTTTGACCATTTCTTTGTTCTGAATATTATAAACTATGTTCTATAGATAATTCCTCATTTAGTGACAAATTCACTTAACAACCTAGCAGAGGGAACAGGACTAATGTCTGTATATATTTTTGTTACGTCCTCCTACAATCAAAGAAAGAGCTCCTGTAGAATGGTGTGTCTGCGTCCATGCCGGACAAGACATAGGTGTATGTTGGAGGGCACTTTCAATAGACTTGGCATCTGTAGCCCACCAAGTCTAGTTTCTAATTCCATTACTTACAAGAACTCTGTTCAGAGTATTGCTTACTGTACAAGGAAGAAACATACTGTAGCACTCACTCTTCTATGCAAATAAAAGTAACATGAAGTCTTAGAACACTGGGGAGTAAGGACAGCAAGCCATTTGAACTTGACATCCAGAGACCATCTTCACACCGCCTACAAGATCTCCCCAAATGCCTCCTAAATATGTATTAGGTCAAACTAATCATGAAGAAAAGTGATCAGAGTAGTAGTTGGAAATATGAACAAGTGATTCCAGAAGACATACACAGCCTCCCTCGGTTTCTCTCTCCCTTCCTTTCTTCACCCATGCCCTTCAGAAAAAGCCTCTTCATTGTTTTATTTCTATTTTTTTAATGTACTTGGGTCAGGGTCTCACTATGCAGCTCAGACTTGTAGTGACTCTCCTGTTTTCAGCCTCCCAAGCTCTAGGATTACAGGTATGTGCCACTACACTGAGTCTCAGTGGCCAGCTCCTCCCACTGCAGGGTGGGGCTGGCTCAGCATGTGGTGTCAGGGATCAAACTTCCCTAAGCAGGTGCTTAGTCTGCTGAGTTATCTCGCCAGCCCTAAAAATCTCTTCATTACCATCGCAAATAGAGGAAGTTGGCCAAAACCTTGGTTAGATTGTGTTACACCAAACCATACCAGTACTCAGAGGTTGTAAGCTTTATCAGCTGTTGATAAGTAATGCCAAGAATACAGTACTGAATTCAAAAGCCTCGGAGTTAGGGTGCACTCTCATTGTCTAGTAAGAACTCAAACTTGGCAGCTGAACTTTTCCCCACTATTCTTTTTATTACCCCTTTCATCTATTCACTAAGCAAATACTTTCAAAGTGCTTTAGCAGTGGTATCAAAGCCAGGGTGAAGGGCCAGACAAATAGCTCAGTGGATCACAATGCCTGCGAGCAGGTGCAGGGGCCAGGGTTCGATTCCCCTAGCCTGTCGCGTGAGCCCCACCCCCAGGGCATGCTGAGACAGCAATTGAGACTGGTCGTGATGGTGCACTCCTGTAATCCCAGCTCTTGGGTAGCTGTAAACAGGTAGATCACTACAAGTCCGATCTAGTAGTGAGCCCTGAACATGCTGTAGACCCTTTCCTAAAACACACACACACACAAAAAGGTGAAGTATCATCACACTTAGCTAGCTTATACCCCCTCCCTTCCTTCAGACACACAGTAGGGCGTCTTCACTCTGACTTATTTACTCCTTCCTGGTTCCAGGCATCTGTGCTTCATTAACACCAAAAGAACATGGATGCCAGTAAGCAACTTAGCAGACTGTATAAATCACGGGATGCTCATTCTTTCCTGAATTTTCACTCGGGCACCATTTTATTAGCCATGGCACATATGTGAGTAGGTGTCAAACTCAGCAATAATCAATTTGTTCAAATGTAGCTTAGTTACACACACACACACAGACACACACACAATCAAACCCATTTTAAATATGTAGGTAAGTACAAGGCACACGTGTGAACGCATGGTAGGAATCTTCTCCATCTTATCTGTTATTCTTCTAGCTGGGTCGTTCACAAATTTATTTTAATCAAACTCTTTACGAAAGAAGATTGAATGTAACCATTCCCTGAACAATGGCCACAGGGAAAAGATCCTGAGCCAAAAGAAAAACCGAGAATGTGAAAAGTTTAATTCACTTAGCAACGTTTTAAACTCTAGACTGTGTGCTCTTCCATGGCACAGCTCTGTGCAAAGGAGGGGCTGCCTACGAGCGCGGGTTTCACAGATGAATTCTTCTCCACACCCCATTGTCTGACCATGCGTCACCATGTCAATCATTTACATTTCAGTTAATTAAACTGAAATAGGGCCGGGCAGAGAGCTCAGCAGATTAAAGCGCCTGCTCAGGCAGGTGCAGAGGTTGGAGTTACGATCCCCAGCCTGCTGTGCGGGCCCCGCCCCTGGGACGCCTGGAGACGGTGATTGAAACTGGGCATGGTGGTGTGCACCTGTAATCCCAGCACTCGGGAAGCTGAAAACAGGAGGATCACTATGAGTGCAAATTGTGTAACGATACCCTGTACACCCTGTAGACCCTGCGCTAAATACAAAAACAAATACATAAAATAGGGGCTGGGGAGATAGCTCAGTAGAATAAGCACTTCCCTGGCAAGTGCAAGGGCCTGAGTTCAATTCCCCAGTTCTGAAAATAAATAAATAAATAAATAAATAAATAAATAAATAAATAAATAAATAAATGAAATGAAATAAACTTAAAATACAATTCTGTAATCATAGCAGCTCTATTTTGGCTGCTTGATAGCCACATCTGCTAGGGGACACCATGCTGAAAATTATAAAGAACATTCATTCATCTCTAAATATTCCACTCAAGAAAAAGTGGGAAATGACAGAGATTTCAAATGAAAACAGTTGAGCACACTGAGCCTTCTAACACACAGTCTACAGCACTAAATGGGGAGGGGCACAGCTCTGAAGCTGAAGAGTGAGGCTTAGACCAATTTAACTGGTAAGCAGCAAAACAGAAGCGTAAAGAATTTCATGACTGAAAGTGGCAAGGTAGGACAATTTCCCAAAATAGTTATGTCCTAAATGCACACATACCTGTCCAGGTGTCATGTAGTAGTAAGCAGAAACCATTGAAGGGGCAGTGACTTTAGGTTCCTGCTATTCTGAAAACATCTGTTTCAGTAGATCCTGCATTCCAAGTAAAGGTGAAGTGATTTCTGGTACTTTTTCATAAAATTAATCTCTATGAGCATGAAGTTAGAATGGCATTGACACTATATCATGAACAACTGCTGTCATTACTGAATTTTTATTATCCTCCTTTCTTTATAAGCTTTAGCACTTTAGCAAGAGGCTGCATCTATGCTCAAGTGAATGTCATCAATGGAATAATTCAAGTTTGAGAGGGGCAAACACTTAACATGCTTGCTGTTCTCATTAGTGGATGGTGATAAGAACAAAAATACTTCAAAATATAATAACTATATGGCCATTATTAAATCAGGTTGATGAATCCAAGAAACGTGTCTCTAAATAGTGACAAATATTATTTATATGTCATGAAAGTTTGGTAGCTTCATTTTTGTCATGTACTGTAATTCTTTCCCAAACATGCCAGCAGTTTTATTGCAAAAAAGAGATGTAAAATTGAAATATGGATGCACCAGTGTTCCTAAAATGAATGGAAAATTCATTCTAAGATGGTATTACAGTCACTGCCAGGGAGGTCCTTGATTTAGGATGAAGCCTGATAATTCTAAAATGTAGTGGAGCTTTAAGCTGTTTCTTTCTAAATATAGCCATTGTTTTATGACCTCATAAGTAGATTTCTTAGAAAAGGCACAGCTTTTCTCTGTTGAATTTTCAGATTTTCTTAGCAGAGCCGAGCCTATGGCAGCAGACTTCTTTTGACATCGTTAGCTCTAATTATGATGACAGTGGTTAACGGCATCATTCTGCCTGCCTCAGCAGCAGGTCAGCTCTGGGGCTCACTGGTCACCAGTAGCCGTCTGTGGGGACTGTGGAGGCACAGACAGCTCTCACATCCTCTGCAGCCAGCTAGCTCAGGCATCCTCCCGTCAAGCTGAGGTACCCAACCTGCTACGTCCTTTTCAAACCTGTTTGCATTACATGTGTTAATGTCGCCCTGGTCCAGAGCAGGTCTCATGACCGTGAGCCCAGCGCTGGGCAGCATACCTGCCCCGAAAGAGAAGAAATAGGTTAGAGGAAGTAGGACCACCAGCACAAATAATGTGCCTCAAGGTATATTTCAGCCAACTATAAAGCAAACAGAAATCTGAAGCAAGAATCAAATGAAAAGTGTTTGGTTAAAAAAAAAAAAAAAAAAAAAGCCAAGCAAAGCACTATATTTCTATTTCCAAGTTAGAGGAGTTTTCATTCTGAATTGTAGTTCTTGGAAACTTTAAACAAATATGTGAAAAACTATTCCCCAAAATAAGTTAAAAAGTAGATCTGCACTGGCCTAGACAAAAGAAAAAGTCATCTCTAGTAGTAGAAATACTTCTTGTATTCAACTTCGTAACTGTGCATCACACAGCTCCTCTGGACCTACATGAGCGGGAATAACAGAAGGGCGCCAGGTAAGGGGGTGCGGCACAGTACTCGCGTGGAGGAAGAGCTCTTTCTGAATCAATATGTGTTGTCATTTACTTTTCCTCTTAGAAAAAGGCTTTGTGCCTCTAGAGAATAACACAAATTATTTGGAGAGGTATCATCTAGATGTACAGAGGAAGCTTTCCCTAAAAATTACTGCAGAATTCTACCCAAAGACAAACTGGAAATATCACTGCACTTAGTAAGTAAATAAAGCTGTCTTTGAGAAACAGAATCTAATAAAGGCAGTGTCTCTCCAAACAAAATGAAGCCTGGTGAACTCAGCGATTCACAAGCCAGTGAAAGCAAGAACCGAGGTGGAAAGGAGCCTCTGGTGGGGATTAATCAGATTGCTTGGCTTCATTCATGAAGATTACTGGATAATTACCACTTCATTTTTCTACTTAGCATCAGAAAGCCAAAATATAAGACCTTTTTTTTTTTTTTTCCTTTGAAAGATAAAGGAGAAATAGCATGCAAGCTTCTCTATTTCCAGCCCTCTCCTCTGCATTATCTCTGGCCAGTGGAGGAGCATGTAGGCCCCTTCTCACCTGAATTTAACCACATAGCCATGTCTGTCAGGATATGTGGCCCTTCCTAACAGGCCATGTGAAGACACAATGTGGGAGCGCTGTACTCAGGGGAAGGAGAAGAGGGATTCTGGTGGACTGCTGTGGAGAATGCGTAGCAGCTCTCTCACAGCATGAATATCTACCAGGGGCCACTCAAGCGAGAGAATTCTCAAACACTTCATCCTTTAGCTATTCTCAGAAAGCAACCCACCCTGGCACCTGAGTCCTGGAGCTGAATCTCTTTATGGCCCCTGCCCGCTCCTTTCTCTGAGCTCCTGCGCCAGCAGGTAATAAGAACACTACTACCACAGGAAAAATACAGGTTCACAGAGGGGAGCCTTTGAGCTTGTCTTAATCCCCACCATTTATATGAGGTGGGGACAATTCAGACCAGGTTGCCCTAAGATACAGGATGTTCACATGCTAAAAATGATGGTGACAACTTGTGAGGAAAAATGTCAGAGCCCATAACGGTTCAGGAAGTTAGAACGCATGAGGGAAAAAACAATATATTGAAATACATGTCTCTTCATATTACCCTGTGACTATTTGCAGAGCCTCTTCTGTATTTTTCCTCAGAATAGCTGAGTGTTTTGCCAGAAAAAAAAAAAATAGACAAAATAAAACATGGAGCTGGTAGAAGGAGAAGTACTTACTGTGTGTTCTTTTGCTGGGCATTGGATATGCGAAGCTACGACTTTCCCAAGGTTCTTATCTTGTATCCCCAAACCCAACAACAGAAGGCAAATGATGTGTTTCAGTGAAAACTATGTTCATCACCCTGCCGTATTTCCTTGGTGTTACCCAAAGCACTATGTGCAGAATAGTTCTAGCAGTGAAATTACAGGATCCTTCTTGACCTTCTAATAATCATAATGCCCAGGAGAGAAAGTTTACAATGAATTGTTGGTGAACATGTTAATAGCTGGTGCTATTTGAGAAAGGGGTGAATCTGTGTACATCACAAGTGGAAAAGAACAAGAAAAAATGTTTCTGACCTCACGGCAATGAGGAAAAAAAAAGGTATTAGCTTTTATTTTTCCCATCCTACTATACAGCATCCTACTGCCATACTTTGCGCCCCCAAGGGCTCATGTTCAAAGGTGCTATGGGGATGTGATGGGAATGTTTGAGAGGTGGAGCTTAGGGGAAGTCTTCCATTATAGGACATACCCCTAAAGGGGCCAGTAGAGCTCAGAGGTTCTCCTTCCCTCCTTTTTGCTTCTCCACCATGAGGTGAGCAGCTTGCTACACAACCTGCTTTCTCTACAGCTTGCTGCCCCACAATAGGAGACATGACAAGAACAATGGGTCTACAAGCCAAGGACTAGGACTTCCAAAGCCAAGAGCCAGCATGAGCCCTTCTCTTTATAAGTTGACTACATTCGGTGCTTGGTACAGTGATGGGGAGCTGGTTTGCATGCTTATATTTAGTTCTTCATTGACAAATCCAGTACAAATGCACCCCCCAAAAAAATATGCTTTTACTAACTACACAGTGCAAATGAAGGCTGTGGTGCTACAGGTTTGCCTACTCGATGTTGAAGGAGCAAACACCCATGGCCATGCATGGTTCAGCAGAAGCACAGCCACAAATCTCACGTTCTGTTTTTCTCTCCTACCCAGCTGTGAAGTTCGGGAGGATGTCCAAGAAACAAAGGGACAGCCTCTATGCGGAGGTACAGAAGCACCAGCAGCGGCTGCAGGAGCAGCGGCAGCAGCAGAGCGGGGAGGCGGAGGCCCTCGCCAGGGTCTACGGCAGCAGCATCAGCAACGGCCTGAGCAGCCTGAGCAACGAGAGCCCCGGCGCTTACACCAACGGGCACGTCATCGACCTGCCCAAGTCCGAGGGGTACTACAGCGTGGATTCGGGCCAGCCGTCCCCCGATCAGTCGGGACTTGACATGACTGGGATCAAACAGATAAAGCAAGAACCCATCTATGACCTCACATCGGTACCCAACTTGTTTACCTATAGCTCTTTCAACAATGGGCAGTTAGCACCAGGCATAACCATGAGTGAAATTGGTAAGTGGAAACGTCCTCCAAGTTTTGTTTTTTGGAAATTTTGCTTTGAAGGTGCATTACCCTAATTAGCCAGGCCATTTTCTTAGATCTGAGTGGAATTACTTGCGTTTGTGGCTTCTACTGAGAAAATAAAATGATTTTAAAAGGTGACCTAATAAAAATCGCTGCTCCCTTGCCCCATAAGAGCTTATTTCAAGCAAAGGAAAAGAGAAGAAATTATAAATAGAAAGATGCTATCTGTAAAGAAAGAACAGATGATATGTGTTGAATTTGGGTTCTCACCAAAAGGAAAAAAAAAAATGTTATTGGTATAAACAGGAAAATTTCAGTAAGTCCCCAGAGCGATGCTATTAAAAGTGAAATAGCAGAACAGGCATAAAAACAATGTGAAATAACCGAATAAACAGGGCCCTACTTTTGATGTGAGGTGATGGGAAATGAAACTTAGCAAATGACCGTTTGCTTTGCTTCCCTTGCTGGAAAGGAAGGACGTACTGGTAAGGCTCTCAAGGCCGTATTCAAGGGTTCTGAATGATCCAATGAAAAGAATATGGTCTTGAAGGTTACAGAACACAGGCGTGACCACTAAGCTGGTCACAGGCACGACAGAAGCATCGGAACCGGCCGCCCGATCCTCCACTGGCCGAGACGCCCTTTACTTCCTCAGGGGCGCTCTTCAAGGGCCCCGTCCTCAGAGCCTCTCTTCCTGACCTGCTGCCACTTTGTCTCACTCCATTACGCTCAAGAGTCTCCTGAATGTTTAACGAGTTAATCTCATTAACTAAGTGCCATAAAAATATTGATGTAGACTACCTCGTTCCCCTCCCGGCACGCACACACTCCTAAAGGAGCAGCCTAGAGGACCTAAGCTTTATGCCAGCCTCTGCCATAGCACGGAGCACATGGCAGGGGAAGCTGTCAGGGTCAGGACCTCTAAGGCTCCTCACCCCCCAGCCAAGAGGCAGCATGGCACAGTGCCAATGAGCACAGGTCCCTGAGCAGAAATCCTGGCTCAGTGGCCTATTACTTAAGCCAGGGCAAGTCTCTCTGTCCCAGGTTACTCATTCTCAGAAAGGAGAAGGTATTAGTTACTAATGCACAGGGAGGTTATAATAATGACTGCTCTTGGCAAGCACTCGAAAACCCCTGTTACTGTTATCCTGATGCCACATGCCACATCTCCCAATAGTTGCCTACAGCCCACACGTGCTTTAACTTAAGCTGCCGTGGCTGTGTTCTTGGCTACTGGTACCATCTGCTTGATGCTCCACAACTGTGAACCTGAAATAGTCTTTCTCCCTTAGTAAAGTTGACAAAGCGCGCATAGCAACTTTCACCTCTGAGAGACAGAGCATGACACCCGCTAGAATCACAAAACTATGTGATTATTGCTATTGCCCTTAATCTTTTACCATACTGCAGCTACTTCACAGACGTCTTTAAGAAAAAGCAAAAATATGATCCCCACTGTACTACCCAAACAAATGTCTCTGGACGTCCCAGGGTCCTGCAGTCCCTCCTTGCCTGAGGCTGGGTCCACTCCTTGCATGCTGATTGCAGGGTCTGTGTGTCATCAGTTAAGCTCCTCCTTGCCAAGGGTTTCCTAGTCGCAACCTGTACTGGCACCTAATCAACACATACTTTTTAAGTGGAGGCACCCTGTCTTTCCAAGAAAGGGTGTAAATAACAAAATAAGAAAAGCCACCATTTTGGGGGCTTGCCAGGTAGCTCTGTTGGTTAAAGCACATGGTCCGGCAAAGCCTCTCAAGCGCCGGGGATCGCAGTTCGATCCTCACTCCCACACTTAAGGTAGCCTCAGCCAGCAGCCCCCCCCCCACCCCCCCGCAAAAAAAAGCCACCACTTTTTGGTCTTTATACCACTTAAAATCTAAGTTCCTGAAGAAACTATTGGCTTGGAATATATGCTTAAATAACAATGAAGTAAAAACTCAACCTTGACAACCTTCCTTCCCATGTCCAAAAAGAAAGTTTCTAAAAGTACAGAAATCACTGTGTTCTTATGATTCAGTGCCTATAGAGAGGGTCACGGAAGGAGAACTTCCAACCAAGCCATCAGGTCTGGGTTACCCTGGACAAGGCTCTTCCTGTCTGTGGCCCTCTGTCTCTTTTTTCAGTGAGCTGACAGAATGGATCTAATCTCTTAGGCAGACGTTCTGTGGACACTGACAAGCAAAACGAGCCAGCACATATTTTAATTTGAAGATATCACTAGTCTTTACAGACCTCTACATGTGCTCTAAACTTCAGAGGCATCTTTCATGAGCTTTGAGTGGCGTAATTAGATTATCCTGCGAGTGCTTCCAAACCTAGCAGACCAGTAAACCTCAATAGGGGCTTTCTTCAGATTTTATTGAAACAGCAACGCCACCTAGTGGACACAAACGCATTGGGTGCGCATAACATGTAGGTACCTGGGGTCGGCCCTGTCTTTTCCACACTACCCAAAAAGTTGCCAGGCACTTCACCAAAACATTAAGACCATGAGTATCATTGGTCAGGAAGGCGTCATGGGATGGTGTGGTTAAAGCTCTGGCTCTAAGCCAAGCTACAAAGTTTAAAACTTGGCAGGGCCTTTTCTCTAGACAATTTACCTGACCTTGCTGAGTCTCCACTGTAAACCAATAACAACCCTTGTGTCCCTGTGGAGGGAAGGGGCTTCAATGATTCATTATTCATCACTTCTTAGGACAGCAACTACCATATTAAATATTAATGCTATAATTACTATTATAATTATTTACCCCATACAATCACTGGTTATTGGTAGCAATATAACTACCTTTTATTAGCAACTATTGTACTAATGGAATGTCTTACAATTCATGCTCATAACAACCTTAGTGTACCTGTAATGTATTTGCATGCCCATTTTACAGATGAAAATACTGAGGCTCAGAAGTTATACTTCATTAAATCAAAGAACACATGTGTGCCTGGGTCTGAGTCACATCAAAACCCATTCTTTTTAACCTTTATAATTAAAGTTTATAATTAACCAAACAAAAGTCATCCCTCCCAAGTAAACTGGCATTTCCACCACAAAACATGTTTGATGTTCACTGCCTGCCCCATCGCCTGCTAGGTGTTGGCAATAGAAGCTTACAGAATCTGTAGGCTGACATCTTGACTTGATTTCATTAATGGTCATCTAAAGCCGACCTGCTTGATGACAAACTGTCATAGAAAGAACCCTGAATAGACAAATGAGAAAATATGGCTTTAACCACATTGTTAGAGTTGGGCGAATGTAAGGCTCTATGGTATCAAAGACTTTCTGTCTTCATTCCAGGACACCAGAAAGCATGCCCTGGTCTGCTGCTTTCTAGGAGTACTCTGAAATACATAGAACTAAGTCATTCTGAGATGGGATCAAGCTAAAAACAATTTTTTAAATTTTTATTTATAACATTTGTTTCAATGCCACCCATCAGTTTATTTAGTTGTCTATTTATTGGTACGTGCCTGCAACATAGAATAATTAAGGTCATCATGAAGAATTCTAGGAAGCCAGAGTGCATCTGAGTCCTCTGCATTCCGCTCCTCAGCCCTTCCCTCACCCCTCTTCCCCAGGTCTCCTCTCCACCTCCACAGATTTAAATCAGTCTATGCAGAAGAATGTGCTGTTGTGAAATTTGTCATTAAAAGAGTGTAGAGACCTTGAAAAAACAATATAAGCAATCGTACGCAGCTCCTCAAGTCAACTTTATGAATGCTACTAAAATCAAGTGTATCCTCCGAAAGGGAAACACTTTCTAACGCAGAAAACAACCTTTCCAAGCATATACCAAAGACACTCAAATTTCCTAGACCAAGTCCAACAATGATGCTTTATGGTGACAGAGGATGTAGACATCCTTACACATTTCAGTCAACTTGAGCTTCATACCGACCCTCCAATCAATGGGAAAGGCACCATCCCCTGGTCCAGTTGAAAAGCATCAAGTGTCAAAGGAATGAAGGGTTTTCCTAGAGCACAGAGTTAGTTAATCAATTAACCTTAATTCTACAGTCATTCCACCACCCTAGACTGCCAGGCACGCTTTCACACCTATTCTTAAGTGTCCCATGCACTCAAAACAAGCAACACACGGCTCCATCCTGGCCTTCTAGGAGACACATTACATACTCGCGGTGTGGGGCGGGCGGTGCTGGACATGTTGGTACAGCGTGGTCCTGCCGTGAAAGCGATGGCAGGGTCGGCTTCTCTGAGCCTTTTCTCATCAGCCAGCCTCTCCTCCCTGACTTATAGGAAAGAAAGACAAAACAAGAGGACAGAAACCGCATGGAACATTTCAGGAATTGCATCCTTATGTTTCTCAAAACCTCAAAGGAGAAAAAAGTCATGGAACAAGAGGACAGGAATAAGCTGAACACTAATATTTAGGCAGCACTTTTAGCAGGATGAGGCTGGAAGTGAACCTCATGTTGGCATGTGCTAGTGTTTGTTATATATTTAGGGGTAACATTTTCCAGAGATTGATAGAGAAGTGGAAGCTAGCGAGTGGGCCCTGCAAACAGAAAAGGAAGGTGGAACCCCTGAGTCTGCTCCCCCACCGTGGCTGTCAGGTGGTTTAGGGCATTCTGCGAGCTAAGACACTTAATGAAAGCTCAGTGGAGCTGCAGGTTGATTGACAGCATCTGGGAGGTGCCAGACAAGATAAGTCAGACAGCCGAGTAGTTGCTTATGTAAAAGAAAAAATACCCTCCAAGCACCCTTCAGCTCTCACGCTAAAGGAGATCACGGGCCTGAGTTTGACACAGGGTCTCCCTATATTGCTCAGTGGTCCAGCCTGGACTTCAGTTTATGCTCTTGCTGCCTCTGGCTCCCAAAATGCTGGGATTACAGGCATGTGCCACCACGCCCAGCTGAGTTTGCTACTGTGTTAAGTAACCTTCCCTGCAGATAAAGGCAAGTTATGTGACCCCTTCCTATATAGTCTTAAACACAGGTTTATTTCTGTACTCCCATTGTGCTCCATTCATAAAGACCGGAATTTTAAGTGTCAAAAATAGAAATAAACCTCATTTTTAAAATGTACCTGCTACAGAAGTAGAGTATTAATAGATCACAAAAAGGGACCAGCCTAAAACCAATTCCACCAAAATGACAATGAAATTCAGAAGATATCACTGGTGGTGTTTTATATTTTTGCAGAGCATTATAAACGTTGTTAGGGCTTCACTTGTCATCTATTAAGGATCCCCACACCTGCTATGGTCTTAAAAGCAGCATGTGTGATACTATATCCTTTGTCTTGGTTATTTTTCTCTACTTGCTCGGACAAAGTACCCAACCCCCACAGGTAAGGAAGAAAAGATCTATCTGGCTCACAGTTTGTGGAGGTTTCAGTCCATGATCAGCTGACTCCAAGGTGCAGTGGCGTGGTGAGGGGCAACAGTTCATGGAAGAATAAAACAGCAAAAGCAGAGAGAGCATGAAAAGAGGAGAGAGTGAGCAGGCTTCTCTTCCTTGCTTACGCTGCGTGCGGGCTACCAGCCCTGGGGTGGACGCAGTGCTTGCACCAGCTCCCTGCCCATCTCTCGTTCAGGTGCAGGATGCTTACAAAGTGAGGACTCTGGCCCACTGCTGAGTCACTTAGCTAACCTTCTAAACTTCTCAAGCTGACACAACGAACAGCATCCTAGAGCAGTAAGGGTATGTCCTCCACACCCTAGAATGTACAACTACTCAGTTGCTTAGTGAAACTTCTAGACTCCTCAGATTGATACACCGTCTCAACCATTACATCCCTTTAAAGTGAATATTTTCCAACTGCCTAAAAGCATTACGCACAGTTAACTCCCCCTGTGTAAATGGTTCAGAGAATAGAAGTGGACTCGCTGAGTTTTCTACATCTCAGATAGCATCTATATCAAACACAAGGAGGCAACAGGTTAAAATCATCTGTCTACTATGTCATTACGACAAATATAAGGGGACCAAGTGGTGAAAAAGTCATTCAAACAGTGCAGGGTGGGCAAAGAAAAGTCCGGCAGCTTGTACACTTCCACTGCCTTCTTTCACCTCAATTACTTTTTCTCAAAAGTCAGAAACGCATTGACTAAACTTCCAAAGGAGGGAGAGGTTGCGGGGGCCGTTGCTTCTGTTTCAGTTAACAATCAATCCGTATGTCAACTAAATTCAAATCCTGAAAATCAACACTAACGATGGCCCTGTGCAAGATTTTGCAATTAGACTTCATCATCTGTGACCCACTGATTGTCCTTTAGCGAAAGTGCAGAAGTGCAGTTTTCAAAGGGAGTCAGGAAAGATTTTTATGGATCCTGGTTGCACTGTTTGTTTGTCTTGCCCAAGACTTTTCAGTGTTTTCAAGATGGCAAGCTGCACTCCCCCCTCCATAGACCTGTAGGACTTCTCCCTCGTGAGTCAAAACAAAACAGAGCAAAACTCCCATGCAACCCCTCAGACTCAAGCTGTCCCGCTTCACAGAGCCCTTAGAAAACATCACTGCTGCCAACTGTTCTGTGGTAGAAAAGCAAACCGTAAGAAACTAAGACCTGAGGAGGCTAAGTGAGTCCCAAGGCACAGAACAGAAGTTTTCAAAGGGGCTATGCCTCTGACTTCCTCCACCTAAACAGAGGGCTGTCATAGAGCACCTCAACTTCAGGCCATTTAAGTGCATTCATCCTTTGTGATTGTACCGTAAAGGATGCCTTTTACTGAGCACGTTGGCTTTAAAATAAAATGTGTTCATAATACAGTCTCAATTTTTTTCAACTAGTGTCAAGAAGGGAACTGTAATTTCTCAAAACTTAGACATGCACCATTGCAATAAAACAAAATACTTGTGATCCAAAAGAGCTTTCTATTATTCAATAATTTACAAAGTATCCTCTTAGATACTTAATTTGTTTCTGCTGCCTGCGATCCGCTCCCTTTGGGTAAACTCTGCTGTCATCCAAATGCTATGTCAGTTGTGGCAATAGAATGTTCATTAAAAAGAGATTGAAATTAAGTCTGATTCATTGAAGAGAAATGTGTGGTTGAACCAAGAACTGAGCTGATAGTATAGATTACCGATGCCCCTTGCCAGTTCTTGCTTAAAAGAATTTAGAAAATAGAAGCACTAAATCCATTTTCTTTTGAGACTAATAGATCAACAGTAGATGGGTGTCTTAAGCTTAAATGACATTTCTATTGTAGTAGGAGAATTATATTCATCTGAAAAAAATTTAAAGATCTTTAAGTGACATTATTACCAGTAACAAACCACTAGATTTGTTCTATTTGGAGACAAAAAAAAAAAAAAAATTGTTGACGAAAGCAGAAAGCAAAAAAAAAAAAGTAAAATGTGCATCTGGCTAGTGTTTCATCCTCCAGCCACTTTACGATGTTGTAGTGCCTTCCTCAGAGAGTGGATTCCGAGGACCCTTGATATTCTGACCAGCTAACTGAGGAACTTAAAAATGCCCTGTGCAAGTCCGCAGAGATTCCTTGGCATTAACTCAAAGTGAATCCCCTCAGAACCTCACTCTTACACCCATGGTATATACCAAATGGAGAACTTCACAGTTCTCTAGATCCTTCAGGCAAGTGGTGAATTAAAATTTCATTAATCATTTTGATTGAAGCTTAATACAGTATTTTAGAAAGAATATGTTCACATATTTTTTTAAAAAAATCTCGTGGAGAAAAATGAACAGAGAGCATAGTTCACTTGCCAAAAATAAACCATCCCTTTTTTTATAAGAAAAAAAGGAGGATTAAAAAAGTTCAGATGCAACCCCTCTAGGGCTATATATAGCCCTGCATCGCTCAGCTTTTGTGTCCTAGTGCATTAGGTCCACGGGTGCTCGTGGTAATAACACTGAGAGCAACAGTTTGTACAGATACCTCCACCTCCCCTCCCTCCCAGGATGCCGAGATGTGGGATCCTAATGAAACCACGGGTGCGCTCCGTGGCTGAGACATTGAGGCCTTTGGAGAGCC
>PVJA010015519.1:0-45224 GCA_004027025.1 Myocastor coypus
AAAAAAAAAAAAAAAAAAAAAAAAAAAAAAAAAAAAAAGCTGCTCTTGAGCAAACTCAGTAAGGTACAGGGGACTATGGTTCCATCCTCAGCACCACATGCCTCACCAGACCAGCTCTTAAGGTGGGTCTAGGTAGCCAACAACAACAAAACAAGCAAGGATAAAAGAAGTCTTCTCAAGTTTCTCTGTACAAGGAGCTGGAAAGACATGAATTAAAACAAAATTTTATAGTAAAAGACTCGTTGCCATTACTGTTCCTCAAAGTATGCCTTCTTGCTTTGAACATATAGTATTTATCCCATCATTATTACTACTTTGTACAACTTTTGGAACTGCTCCTTAAGAGTGTCTTTATGAGGGAAAGTCCCGTTGATGACTACATGAGATTTGGGGGGAATATCTAGACACAGCAGACTCTTTACAGTAATGTTTTTACTTAATTATATAGCAATTTTTACCACTTTTTGTACTATATGGTAGACATCGTACCACAATATATTGGGAAATGATGTCTGATGTTTGCTATTGTAAACACTGACTTTTGTATAAAAATTTTTACACCTGAATGAATAAATTCTGTTCTATTCAATGTTGCATGTTAAAACTACTGTAAATTGAAGTGCTGGCAAGGTAGCTCAGCAGACTAAGTCCCTGCTTAGGCAAGTGCAGGTACCAGGGCTGAAATCCTGGCACCAAATGTCACGCCAGTCTCAATCTGGGAGTGCTGAACCGGCCACCAAGACCAGGCAAGGTGGCTCACTCCTGTAGTCCCAGAGCTGGGGAGGCTAAAAACAGGAAGACTGCTAAGAGAAGAAGCTGCATAATGAGACCCTGCACCAAATACATACATAAATGAATGGATAAATAATAAATGAATAACTAAATACATTTATTGAAAAATAGAACTATAATAATGAAACTATAACATTAGGGAAGGGTTCATCAAATCAAAACCAAAAACTATGTGTACCCAAATTTACTGAAATTTGCTAAGCACAAATGAAGGATGGTACTCGCTCACTAAAACAAAACAACTCTACAGCAGTGTATTAAAGAGAGGTATTAGTATGAATACCTACCTATGAACAACATCCCAGTTGATATAAGGGACAGTAATATAGGCAAATAGTTTATAGATAGTAGTAAAATTTCTGAAACAGGCATGTGCTGATGCTTTGGTCCTCATCCTTGTGTGAGCTGGCAGCAGTGTACAGTGAAGGATGCTTCCTGAGGACAAGATGAGTATGGAAGATATGCGTAGTTAAAGAACTGCAGATTGTGCTCCAGAGATACAAATTCAACAGCTTTCCACCTATACTCACAAAGAGGCCTGCGCAAAAGTTTGATTACCACAGAACATTCAGTTCTTGCAAGCTGACAACTTGTTCTGTTGTGCAAATGAAAAATATATGAAGTAACTAATGGGTCCAACTTGGGCATGTTAGAAAGAAAGGATATGAAAATATATATTAGATCAAGGCCAAATCTGTAAAAAAATATGGAGAAAGAAAAACTCTGAAATTTTAATATTAAAAAATTAAATTAACATTAAAAAGAAGTAACTCACTATAATGCAAGCTTGCTAAATTCATAACAAAACGCAAATCTAGCATTGCATACAGCAGCCTGCCAACCATACAGTAATGGTAAGAAATGTAGGCAAGTTTTTTTCTAGAATTACACTGGTTAGTGGATACAGGAGTTAATATATAAATCAAAATAAGAAGAATGGCTGGGGCAAATTATTTTATTGGGCATCAACTGGATAGTAGGTGATTTAAAAATCTCGTCAGAACTTAAATATTAAGAAAAAAATAACCAGGCTGGGGAGATAGATAGCTCGATAGAATAAGTGCTTGCCTGATGAGCACAAGGGCCTGAATTTAGTCCCCAGTTCTGAGAAAAAAAAAAAACAAAACTAATCTATGTTAAGCCTTTAGTATTCTGAAAAGCAGACACAAAGATGGGATTGAATGTATAGGAACCCTATAGGAGAAATACTTCTAAGAATAAATAACTTGTGAATGGAAAGATAGAGAGTTAGAAGGTTATGATTCAATTTGATACTAAGCAAGGGGAAAAGGAAAAGGAAGAAGTTTTGTGTAAAAAAGTTCCATACAAATGGGCAACCTAAGCCTTGTCTTCCTGGAGAAAGCCTCGGAATACCACCCCTCCTTCCTCAGTGACAGGGTGAAATCAATGTGAAATGTGATCTCATACTTGCATAATGATGGACTCCTGCTAGGGACCACAGATCTTGGTCATCCAGAAGTCTGTGAGCAAGAAAAAGCTAAAAAATGAAATATAGAACACACTTTTCCAACCTATGCTTTTTTTAAAATCTGCTTTCCTGTATTAACTGAGCAAAGTGGTGAAATTCTGATTACAGGATACCTAAATAAGAGAAATTTATCTTGGACACATGTATAAAGGAATTCCTCCAAAAGAGATCTATTTGGCACAAATGCTAAAAGAAAAAAAAAATGTCTCCCATTATTTCTGAAACAGTCTTGTAATGTGAGGAATTTCAGAAACAAATAGAGATGCCAGAGTGGGCAGAAAATCTGAGTCTTAGCAACAATCATTTCAGTCTCATTTCGCACATGCCGAGTGGCATCGTCTGTGAAAATTCCATTTGCAAAACCTCTTACGAAATTGTTTTCCCATGGCCTTTGCTCTCCTTACTCAGGGGAAGGTTGCACTTCTCAGCCTTCCAACAAAAATGAAGACCTTTTCTCCTTACAAAGCGTAAGAAAAGAACATGCTCACTTGTGTCAATTCCACGGAGACTACCAATGTTTTCATGTATGGTTTCAGTTGATGAAAACTCGTATTATACTTATAATTCAGTACTTTCTCCCCACCACCACATGTCCCTTAATGTTCTGGTTTTGCGTTTTACACAATAAGAAGCAGGTTACTTGCACCTGGGAGATGTTCTTGCAAGCAAAAGGTCCTACGTTCGATCCCTAGTTATGGGAGGTTGGGGAGGCAGGATATAACAGACACATAATGAATGTGAAGGAAATCTGAGAATAATTTGGTTTTCCTAAAGGCAGACTAAATTATTCAATTTTCAGAAATACTTTGTACTTTGAGCACAGTTTAAGAAAAAGTATACTGTAAATCCCCAATTAATGTATATTGAAGTTGTAAGATTTACAGATATGGATTAATCTCTCCTTATGAACATTCACACATGTGAACAAATTTGGAAATAGCTCATAGGTCTACTGGACATTGTAACAATTGTGGTTACTGTGTGCTTACTGTACAATGTGATACTATAGAGCTATAGTGTACACTCAGGAGTTACTGTATGGGGGGGCTCATGTTTTACATTGTATATTTCTGTCAAAGGTGTGTAAGACCATTTTTTTAAGATTTATGAACTAATCCAATTTATTAATATCATCCCAGAATGAAGCCTATTCATAATTTGTGGATTTACTAATTAAATTTTTCTAGTACATTGTTTATACTTATCCATAATCTCTGCATTTTTATGAAAGGTAATAGAGCAACAAATTACCATGGAATAAACACAGCAGCTTTAATTTGGTTGTATTTATTTATCGTAGGACATGTAATACTTTCATTAAAAATCTGTAGACAGCCAGGGAGGTAGCTCAGTGGAGAAAGTACTTCCCTGCCTGGCAAGCCCAAGGTCCTGATTTCAAAAAGAAAAAAACAAATTCTATGTCTTTGCTATGGTGTTAGTGTTTTCTCCAAGAATTCATGTGTTGAAATTAAATTCACATTATAACATATGAGGAGTATGAAAACTGAACATGACAATGACATCTGAGATTTGATCAGGTAATTGGTGGCATGGTCTACATATGCTGATACCTTTATACGAAGAGGTAGAGGCATGAATGACACATACATGGCCTTGTCTCTATTAATGTGATGTCTTGTGCTTTCTCAAGACCCTGCTAGCAAACAGGGCACCATCAGCTGAAGTCTCTTTACTTTGAACTGGAAAGTTATTTTCTTTATTAAGTAAACTGCCTTGAGTATTTTGCAGTAGTAAAAAATATATATAAATGTATATATATATATATATACATATATATATATATATACACTAATTTTTATTGTTGTGATTACTTAATGAAATCAAACAAGGATTATGGGACTATATAATTTGTTTAGTTTAAAATAGTAGATGTTATATGTGGGATAGTACCTTCCTCCACTAATTGTTTTTGTGTAAGAAAAATAACCTGACACTGTAGTTTAATGTTAGATCAATACAGAGTTTACTCTAGAAAACGGAATCTTCACTCTTAGCATTAGAAGTCTTATGAAGTCTGTGCTTTCACAATAATACTAGAAAACTCATAAGGTGCTAATATCTAAGGTTTTGCATTTTAGAGCATTTCTCATCTTAGGAAATTCATCCTCAAACATGTAGGAGATTTTCTAAACATCTTACTTCTTTTCTATGAGAAACTGAGATGTAAATATATGTATTTTCACTTGTGAAATTTATATGCTAATTATAACCAATAACTTCCATTTATTGATCTTTGGCACTACTGCAATATTGTGATTTCTCCAAATAATTACATCACATATGTTGAAAGGGACAGACTATTCAAGTTTTTGAATTATGGCACTCTGTGAGATGATTATTCTACCTTGCCAGATGAGTTCTGCCCAATTTCAGGTTCTACACACCATTTGGTGCATTTATTTCACCTGAACACAAGCCTAAGCTTCCATATTCAAATAAAACTCTCAGTTTTAAAATGAAGGCATAAACACAGCTTACATCCCAGATGCTCTAAAATATGGTCAATGTTTCACATAGATACTAAACTTAGTCATGTATGAGATGAAAGAAAATTGCTGCAACACACACACACACATAGGCACAGCTGGATCTCAATGTTTTTCTGTGAAATTGCAAATGAATGGTCAGTTTTTTCAATACTATACTCATTTCTAGTATATAAAACAAACTTACATATTTAATTCCATTAATGACTATTTAATTCAATAAATTAATTCAGGAAGGAAACTGTTTTCTTAGGCGCTATATGGTACCAGTGGAAGAAGAAATAAAAGTAATTTGGACACTGGGCCTGAGATTTTTTTTTTTTTCATGTGACAGTATGTAATACCCCAGAATGTAATATTAGCTATATAAAAATGCTTTATCTAAATACAGTGTTGTGTAAGACATTATGAATAGATGGCACTTAGATTAGCACTGAAGGAATGAGGAGACCTTGAAAGAACTGGAGCCCAGATACCTAGAAGGAAAAGTTTAGAGTCCCTTTCTGATATCATACCACAAAACTCAAAACTTCAGATTTTGCAAATAATAGCAAACAATTTTATGGTGGCTGAATTCTATCCCAATTTAAAGGGGCTTGAAGACACACAGATGTACGGACTCATCACTAGAGATCTTTGTGCAGTCTCTTATACTATACTATAAGCATCCAGAGTTATCCATCCTATCTTAGAAAATATTTTTAAAATGCTATGAACAGTGTTAAAACCAACAATGTACTATTAACTGATAAACATAATAGAAATTACACAGGGCCAGCCAGATTTCTGAGTGGATTAAAGCACCTGATTTGAGGGTACAGTGACTGGGGTTCAATCCCCAGTATGCTGTGCCAGCCCTACCTCCAGGGTGTACTGACACAGCAACTGAGACTAGGCACACACTCTCTATTCCCTATGCTTGGGAGGCTGAAAACAGGAGGATCACTATGAGTCCGGTCTGTATAGTAAGACCCTGTAGACCCTGTACTAAAAAAGTACATTAAAAACTTCACAAAGCATAACAACTATAATGTAATTATAGGATATTAAGAGAAAAATAACTAGAAATTAAATTTTATGCAAACATAAACTAATATATACTACTTTATGAGTCTATTAGAAACTCTTAATAGATTAAAAAGGAACATGTTTGTAAACTATAAAATGATTTACATCTTAATATTAACCTATAAGAGAAGAAAACTCCAAAGATAGTGAATGTTAACAATAAACAGGGTAGCACTTTGTTTCTGTATATAGAAAGCCAAGACCTAATCTTACAAATTGTTTAGATGGTGTAATTCTTATATTTATTTATTTATTTATTTATTTATTTTGTCTTTTTGAGACAGGGTCTCGCTATGCAGTTGAGGCTGGTCCTGCACTCACTTTTGTAGCCCAGGCTGGTCTCGAACTCGCACCAATCCTCCTGCCTCAGCCTCCCAAGTGCTGGGATTACAGGCGTGAGCCACCACGCCCGGCTAATTCTTATATTTAACAATGAACGAAATTCTCCAAGTGACACTTGCATGTTCCTAAGTGTCTATCTATTCCAATGAGAGAATACTGTTTATTTCCAAGCTGGTATTAAACTAAATTTATTTGCCCAAATTTATGTAGCTATTTGGATTATAACTGATAGTGAGTTTCAACTAATGCTAACCTAAAGAGACACTATAAAATACATACAGGTCAAAAATTACGCATTTTTCTTATATGACAACAATTTTCATTTACAAAGACCATATCAAAGAACTATTTTCAAATCTGTACCCATTACATTAGACTGCTAAGTTCCCTTAACATTAAGTTACTTATCATCTCCAAGCAAAAGAAGGCAAATATTAAAAACTCCCAATGAGTTACATCAACTAAGTATCCCTTATGTTTAAAATAAAAAATATGAAAGGCACAATCATGTGTGGCTTAAAATAATGCAATCACACATGCTTAATTGACACTGATATATTTTCTCTGCTTTATTAAGAGAAAGACTTCAAATCAAATAATGAAGCATACATATTATTTAAATGAGATTACCTGCTATCTAAACTAAGATCTATGCTAATTTCAGATTATTCTAGGAACTTAATTTGCTGAGAAACACTGAATCATGTAAAAATAGTAATCTATCCTTTTATAATTGGAGGTTGAGAAAAAATTATTTTAGTGTAGATTAAAAAGATTCACAAGTTAGTGACTTGATCTTGTCAATAATTCTTGTTTGTCACAGATCAGACCAGATTTTTTTAAAAAAATATACCTTAAAGTCAATCTCCAAATACTCTACAATGTCGTTAACACAGATGGGATGTATCTGGGCTGGGAGTATGTCCTGTCTTGAAAACTGTAAATAGCATAAGTCCTGTCAACAAGGAAATGGTCAGCCTGGCAGGAACTTCGGCAACTTATTTTATCTTTAGGATACCAGTCATTTATATTTGTGCTGTCTGGTTTTGACTTTGGTAGGGATGTCTACATGGAGATCGTGGAGATCCTGGCTTGATATTCATTAAAGTAAAAGGAGGAGTGCAAGGGAGAAAAGAGAAAACTCTTGGGAGTCACCCGTCCTAACTTCTTAGGAATAACACAAGAGCTGCAAAATTCGCTGAGGATTTTCACATCAGACTTCACCGGATAAGTTTCCTGGGGTTCCCTGTCAAAAGAAAGGTAACACTTAACATATTAACATGAAATATCTACTTAAAATTTTGGAACAGCAGAATATACTAAATCCATTTGATAGTCTTCTTACTAGCTTTTCAGCATATATAAATTACTTATTATGGGAAATATTCCTGATAGTCAATCTGGACATTTCTTCTTGTGTGAATTTGATAAATTGGTGAATTTACTTGCTACATGAAAGAAAGCTGGGGTAAAATAAACATTAAAATAGCAAGTAAGTAAGATGCTCATGAGAAGGAAAGGGAGGGCCAACGTGCCATTTGCATGTGTCCCTGTGCTAAGGCTACATGGCGCCATCACTTACAACTTTTATGTTCCTGATGAAAGTCTCATACAATAACAAATCATTAACTTGTGCAAAGCCTCAGTAAAGAATGAGATCTTAGCTGGCTTAGCACATTCTATGACAGTGGTACATAGTCCTAAAGTAGCTTAAAGAAACTTCTATTATCTTAGTAAGTGCATATATCTTATTTTATTATTTTTCAGCCCTATTTTCCAAATTCAATTGGATGTAGAATAGACAGTGTTTTTGCTAAATGAAGTAAGGAATTGTCCTCATTGCATAAAGACTTGAATTGAAAACATTTCCATTTGCTAAGCATTAGAGATGCAGCGTGGTGCATTTTTGAGCTGCATTTTATCAATTTACCTGACGTGGGATATAATGATATATAAATGTTAGTAGTCACTAAGCACATGGCAGGCAGGTGCAGCACGCTTTGCTAGGAGAGAGCTGACATTTTTAGGAGCTTTCTCAGCTGGAGTGGTGAAGAAACATGGGAAGAAAATGGGAGAAAACCTGTCACCCACTCATTTCATTTTCAATTATAGTGTCTCCAAGGGAAAGAAATTACTTAGAATGAAATATTTACCATGATTGAGATGAAGCCATAATATCTGTGTATCTTGAACCCATTACTTTTATATGCAAAGAATTTTAAATGTGTACCAATGTATCTTATTAGGAGATACTAGAAAAATAAGTTCTTAAGAGGCTCAAATGCTGTATTTATTTTGCATAATAATCATGACCTAAAATCACGATTTCTTATCTTTGTATGATTTCTTACCATATGAATCCCTTAACTGAGTCTTATCCTCCTTTCAGAGATAAATGCTACCTATGTTTAAGAGAATTATACAAGTTTCTGGGAAAATTAATACAATTAGAATTATATGGTATCTGAAATGAAAATCGTGCTATTTTCAAAAGGAGTTAAGCTGGTAAAACGAAGGGCACACGCAACACCTAAAATAAAGAGGAACCTCTGGTGAGGATCTGCAAGGGGTAACTGGCTGCATAGGGACAGATTAGTAATTCATTGGACAACATATTCTCCAGTTCTGGGTGGACAGTGTGTTTGGTTTGAAGAAAAAAAATGAAATTTTGAGAGAGAAAAGAAAAATCTGTTCTGATTTCAGAGCATATGAGTAATTTGAGAGTGATATAAGAAAAGACATAAATTAGTCCACTAAGGAAAATGATTGTCAATGATGATTATGGAGATTTAAATTCATTCAGTGGAGAATGTGATCCAGTCAGAATTTGTATTTCTTCTTTCATATATATATATATATATATATATATATATATATTTGTGTGTGTGTGCGTGCATGTGTGTGTGTGTGTGTGTGTGTGTGTGTGTGTAACTAGGGACTGAACACAGGCCCTTGCACCTGCCAGGTAAGTGCTTATTGTACTGAGCTATTTCCCTAGTCCCTTAGAATTTGTATTTCTTTTACAGACGTATCTACAACTTCAATCCCACAGTTAGGAAAAAAAATCCAGGATTATTAAAGATGAAATAAACATAGCTATTAGGAAATAACACTATCAGCTAATAAAACTTGCTTTATAGTTTTATTCTGCACCAAAAGGGAAACAAACAACTTTTGAAAATTTTAGAAAAATGGTCATATCAATTTTATATCAACCTAATTCTACTATATTGGAAATATATGCATTATCTTAAGGTGTTTTAAAAATAGTTAATGCTAATAATAGAAGATATCTGTACTTTGTTTAACACTTCTGAGTTCCACCATGTAGTTCCCTTCTATATACATATATATGGGGTGTGCATCCCTGAGCCATGTACCCTATGAATTTCCCTTTATGCAAGATAGAAAGATTGATTGATGGATAGATAGATAGCAGAACACCCTTCATGCACCCTTTACTCTATTCTTAAGATATAAAAGGACCAGCGGAATAGCTCAATGGTGTAAAGTGCTTGCTTAGGCAAGTGCAGAAACAGTGGTTTGATCCTCAACACCACATGCCACACCAGCCCAATGTGGGCTGATCCAGCCATAAATACATACATACATACATACATACATACATACATACATACAGGAAATGTAGTGGAAGCAAAATAGTAAAAACCAAATGAAAATGGAACCATAGGAAGAAGGAAGAAACAATAGTTGATGCAAAGAAGTTTCTACAGTTATCACCGGGAAGGTCACAAACAGGATTTAGTTGTATTAGTTCTGTAGCTTTACTTTTCACTGCTATCAGCAGGACTTAAATCGGATAAAGGTCTTGAAATAACTGACACATCTTTATAATAGAAAATCATTTTGCAGTATTTCTTTAACATAAAAGACATTTTTTATGGGTAGCTCATCAATGCAGTGTTATAGACAAGCAGTGTGACTGAAAAATATTATGGGTTATAGTCATGGAGACTTCCATATTCTCAAAATTTAATTAGAGTATTGGTATAGCTTCTGATTTTTTTTTTCACAATCATGCAGTATAATTCTTCAATGAAAACTATGTATGGATGTGAAAGAAATGAAATCAGCGGCATGCCCATGATCATTGTGGCACTATTAATGAATGCTAAGCTATTGAACAGCTATGTTTCCAGTTAATAGAAGAAATGAATGAATAAAGAAATTGTAGATAAACAGGTAGATAGATGATAGATAGATAGATAGATAGATAGATAGATAGATAGATAGATATTTTCAGGAAAATTGATAAAACTGGAGGGCCTTGTGTTAAGCAACATAAGATAGATATAGGCAAATAGATGTCACATTTGTCTCATACACAAAAACTTTAAAAACTGTACAAAGTTTACAAATGGAAGATGAACTGATAATAGTAGTAGAAGTACTAGGTACTATGGGGTGTGCAGCCCTGAGCCATGTACTCTGTGACTTTCCATGTATGCTCTGTATGAAAATTATACAGTGAATCTCATTAGTTTGAACAATTAATGTGCTAATAATTATAATAAATTAATTGATGAGATTAAATTTTCCAATAGTTAAGTAATTCATATCTCAGTAAATAACAAATATAGGCACAATTTTTTTTTTGTCTTTTTGAGACAGGTTCTCGCTATGCAGTTGAGGCTGGCCTTGAGCTCACTTTTGTAGCCCAGGCTGGCCTTGAACTCACACCAATCCTCCTGCCTCAGCCTCCCGAGTGCTGGGATTACAGGCGTGAGCCACCACGCCCAGCTTAGGCACAAAATATTTTAGATTAAATTTAAAATTAATATGTTTGGTAGTTTTAATTGGGAATTTGAAGTTGTCTTGTCAACGTAGTGATAATGTACAAGTAGAACTATGCTGCCTATGTAGTAAACAGAAGAACTCAGAAAAAGAAAAGAAAAGAAGATAAATGAAACATAAATCATGCAACAATTAGTATTTCCTCGACATCTCTCAAACTGAACAACTGACCTTTCATAAATGGACTGCTATTATAACACCTCAATCTATCTGTTGTACCATGAATATGCACTTCTATGAGATTGCTGAACTAAATCACTGCATTAATTTAAAAGTGAAATGAAACTTAACAACTCACATTACAAAGGAAGTGTATTACATTATATTTCCTCACTTCAGTTAAAAGTGATAGGCAGCACTTTTACCTCATAGTAGTCTGATTCAAGTGTTCATACTGATTGTTGTGCAAGAATTTTAAATAGAATGTTCTTTCATTCTGACCAGCTTGCTTTTATCCTACGGCCATCAAACATTTTGCTTTTACATACAACACTATTTTAAAATTCTTGTTTTGAAATTAACTTTTTTCAACTGATTTACATAACAAGAAAAATATATATTTGCTCATAGATTTATCAGCATTTCTGGGGTTCCTCTTTACTTTGGTGAACATGTACATCTTCTGGTATGATCACTTTTCTACCTAAAGGCTTCTCTATATCACTCCTTATTGAGCTGAGTGTCAGTGATAAGATTTCTCAGTATAACTGGAAAATTATTATTTAATACTTGTTTTCAAAATGCATTTATATTAGGTATAAAATTTTCTTTCTATTTTTTATTCTCAGTGATTTTAAGTTTTCACTTTCCTATTTTCTCATTGGTTTGTTTCATAAAAATGAATAAACAAAAGCTTCATATCTTTGTATCTGTTTTCTACATTCTATTTTCCATGCATGCTTACAAGATTATCTTATCACTTTTTTGCATTAATTTGATGTTATACTTTGATATGGCTTATTTATGCCACTCATCATTAATGTGATTATGATGCACTTTAGTTTATTCATAAATTTGATGCTTAAGATTCATAGTTTTTATAATTCATAGATTTATTAGACTAATCAAATTTAGAGTTATCATCCATTTTTCTTACAACTATTTTCTACACAATCCTTTTTATTAGACTATAACTTCATTGTACTGGTTGTCTTCAAATTGACCTAAAGTTGATTGAAAATTAATAAATTATTTTGCATTTTTCCATGGGTTACATTTGAGGGTGTTGATCATTATGCATTAAAATTTATTTATCTTTTCTTCTTATATCACTAAATTGCCAAAAATTTTATCCAGTGTACTGTTTTACTTCACTTGCTGTAGTTTATTCTGTATGAATAAGTCCATGTCACTTCACAGTTTGTATGTAGGTGATATGGTTATAGGAACTGTCTTAATTTATTTGATAATACACTTATTTGCTGGTTTGAGTTCTGTGTCTAGTTTGAACCAGGTTTGGCTAGCAATGGATGTCTTCATTACGTAATCTTTGTTGGCTTCTTTTTATGCTTGATAATTTTTGAAAAATTACCACACACTCTGAATATTTTTTGTTGGATGCTAGATATTTTATATCCATAATAGCACTTCAAATTACATTTAGTGTGGAGTTAATAGAAAACCTAAGTATCATTTAAGCATTTGTTTTTAAGATTTGCTCAAGGGAATCAAAATACTTGTCAGTAGAGGGGAAGGTTTTTTTTTTTGTTGTTGTTGTTGTTGTTTTCTTTTGGTGCCAGTGATGGAACTCAAGGCCTTACATGTGCTAGACATGTGCTTACACCACTGAGCTATTTTCCTGGTACCCAAATTATTCTTTAATAGTGAAAATCATCACAATTCTCCAGGTATGTTGAAGTGTTTTCCTTTGACTCCCTAATGAGACAAAAGTTCCAGCTCTGTCCTACTCTGTGTGGCCTCAGTAATCCTTTCGAGCTCCCTATGGCACCTGTGTTTTACTCCCAGCCATTGAGTTGGTCAAGTGAGCAAATCATCTGCAGATATTCACAGTTGTGATTACATTTTTTGTCTTTTCTTTCTGTTCTCTGTCTTATAAAACTTAAAAGGACTTGTTCTCCTTACATTCTCAGTACTCATTTCCTTGTCTGTGGGAGATGCTAGCCTCTTCTAGGATTCCCCTCTGCTGCAGGCAGAATAATGATACCCTAGAGTTGTTCATGTCCTCATTTACAAAACTGTGGGTGCATCACAGTAAGTACCCAATGAAGACCAAGGTCATAGATCAAAATAAGCAGTAAGTAACTGCTCTTATGGTAGTGCAATTACCCTAACTTATCTGAGTAGGAATAATGTAGTCATGAGAGCCCTAAACAAAAAATATAAAGTCAAAACAAACAAACAAAAAAGTCAGAGTGAAGCAAAGTAAAAACTACTTGACCCACCACTGTGATCTTCAAAGATAGTACAATAGGAACACAAGCCCAGAGATTTTGAAAACCTACCAGAGCTAAGAAAAGCAAGATAGAGCTTTCCGTTTGGGCCTCCAGAGGAACAGAAATTGACTCATATCCTGAAAAGAGTTGTGAGCCCATGTTGGACTTCCAACACATGAAAATGCAAGATTGTAAGTTTAAATTGCTTGAACTTCATTAATTTTGTGATGATATTTCATACAAGTCATAGAAAGCTAGTGTGCTTGCTTTGCTTTTATCATGAATAGCTCTCTAAAGACAGTAAACTGGGACACCTTAAGACACATCTTATTTCTGATGCTCAGTTATTCTTATATCCAGTGCTTCACAAACTGCTATTTTATGGTTTTGTAATTTTTGCTCTTTTATCTTATTTCAAGTATGTTATGACCATATCTAGATGTTTTCCCAAAGCCTGCTGCAGGGGTTGACTTTTCAGATGTGGACACATGTACAGCATGTGACACTGGATTAACAGTGTGTCTTTACTAAGTCAGCCCACTGATTGGCTGGGCACAGTTTAGACTAGGATTTTGGGGGTGAGTGCTACTTCTGTCCTAGACCAGGAGCCTGCATAACATATAAGCTACCAGAAGAAGGCTGAGGTCTCCCCTCCCAATTGGGTTTGGCTATTTCATCTCTGCAATGGCCCTAGCCAAGTCACCCCACCTTAGTGGCAACTGATTATGGACTGCCACCTCTACAAACTGGAAGCTAAGTAAACTTTCTACCTTTAACCTTGAGTGTCAGGAATTTTATCTCTGCAACCACAAAAATATCCAAGATAAAGTATAAAAGCAAATCCATACCTTGTTACCAATTTTGAAGTGAAGCATAATTGAACAACATATTTCCTAATGAAATAAATATTATTGAAATCAAAAGTATTTTCTTTCTAGTAGATCAACTAATTTATAAATGTAACAAACCTAGTTAACCTCATTTCTTTTTGATTATGCTTTCTGAGTGCTTTTGCCTCCAATATTGTGGGTAATTTTGAGAGAATAGCCTGCTTGGAGAAATATGTGGTCTACAGTCATTGCCTTTTCAACACAACCTATGTGGGTTTGTGAAGAGAAAATGGGCCTTAATGTTCCAATGCCACTGCTTGCAAACTGAGAAGGCTGAGGAAAAAGTGATGGCTGCTTCCCAGGAGAACCGCCATGAGGCAATTACTGAAATTTATTTGCTGGGAGCTAAGTCTGGCCTTAACCCATGGAGTTGAGGAACTTGATTGAGTAGGCACCTGCACTATAGACCAGCTTCTTAAGGAGCAACATTAGCCAAGAGTCAAGAGACTGATGTCTAAATTGAAAATGCCTTTCAACTTGTTACAAAGATAAATTGCCCTAACAATAAACCAGTCATACTATTTGCTCAACACATTCTCTTCTTGACATTCCCATGTGCAGCCAAATTAGCAGAGTTCTTTTTAAAGGAGGTACACATAAAACAGAGGGGGTCCAATTATTCGACATTCAATTCAAATATTGATAGGCATCAATAAAAATCTCTAACTCCAGAAATTTGCTTCTGTAACTGGACATATCTAATCTTTATTTTTAAATATTTGTTCCCTAAGTGTTGTTAACATTGGCTCTAAGTTTATTTTCCTTATCATATTATATTTGAAAAATGTCTACTTGTGATTACTTCACTGAGTATGTTAACATGTTCAGTTATGTTTAACTGAATTTTCTGGTGAAATATATTATGTCCCTTTCAGATAAAGCTAAATGATGAAATTTAAAGTAAACTAAAACTCCACTCTATATCAAACAGTATGTCTGAATTGTTTCAATTATATTTGGACTTGAGACACATTTTAGCGTAACCTTCATATGACAAAAATAGTGTAGCCTAAAAAATGAATTTTCAATAATTTAAATAGAAACTAAAATAAAGTACATTTTGATTTGTTGATAGTAATTGGATTACAGCAGATAAAGCCATGCTCACAGACATCTCACTAGAACTCTTCCTCATTTTCTGACCATTTGAGCTTACTATGTTTGAATTTATACTTTCTTCTTTTGTCCATAGAAGTTCTGAAAATTCTGTTGCCTTTTTTTTCTGAAGTTGCAGTCCTTTTCACTATCTTGTATTCCTGAGACCACTGTGAAAAAAACTTGCTGAGGTATTGCTAGGAGGGAAAGGAGCACTATTTGGTGGTAAATAATTCTGATATATAGAAATTCTTGTTATCTTGTTGATGCTTTACTGGGAAGTCTTACAGGATGGGAAATAGGAAAGTCCCAATGGCTACTGGCCAAGGAGCAATGGAAAATGACTGAATATGTGCTGAAGAGCCAGGCTATTCATTCTCAGATTGAAGGGCTGGAACTCTCTGCAGAATAATGTGGGCGTCTGCATTAGAAAGTGTATCTGAGATGGACAGCTATATTTCCATGGCTTTCACATGCACCTCAGCAGATCTTGCTCTTTTGTTAGGCATGGTACTTATACTTCATTCCTGAGATCCCTGCATTATTTCTAATCTTGCCTGGATGGGTTGTTTGAATTTCCATTAACCTTAATAGTAGGGTTTGATAATAACAGGAGATACCCTATTGGATACCTTCGATTCCAAACAGTTTCTTTCTTCGATCTTTTGAGGAATGATAGTCCAATTTTCTCTTGGCAGTCTCATGCAGTAATGTTGCAACTCTTTTTTTAAAAAAAAATTGTTTACTGAGGATCAAGGGAAAATAAAATGATCCAAGAAAAATTTCAGTATCCAGTTCAGTGGAATCCCTGTTGTGCTTTCTGATACAAGCTTTCCATTCTCCGGAACTAAGACTTCTAGGCCAACAGAATATAAAATTAAGGGAATCAGAAACAAAAATCTTGATAGTGGGTCACTAGGGATAATGGTGTATGGTACCCTTCCTACATCAGCCCATTGATTCCTAGACCTAAGTTTTGGTGATGGGAGAGCCAATACCATAATGACACACTGATCAAAAGAATATACACCCAGGGGCTCAGTCTGGCAAGTGCAGGGTCCTGAGGTCAATCCCCAGTACCATAAAAAAAAAAAAGAATACACAGCCTTCTGGAAAAATCTCACTGCCACTGTTCAAGCTATTGCTACCTAGGTAACACTGTAGTTGCATCTTCATAAAGCCATTTCACTTTTCCATGAGAATTCTGTTGCTTTCCAATAACATGATGTGTCATTGATCATAAGCCCACTGTATTTCTTGGCCAGAATAATGCTCCATGGAACATTATGACAGAAGATGAACAGTTTTGGCTGACAGAATACCACCAACGAATAAGCGTTTATGTCAGTAAGAATAAATCTTTTGTTTTTTTTTTTCCATAATGCAAGTAGTCCAAAATAATTGATCTGCTAATAGGTCAACCTTGGTGAGTGAAAGCTCATGTGAATGAGAACATGCAGCTCCACGCAAAGCTAAATCCATCGTCAATAAATAGCTAAAGACATAGAGCTTAAAATAAAAGGAAGATAACCTTATTTGAAGCGAGGAATGAGGGGAGAGACATGGGAGACAACTAATCTGGACGAGTAGGGAATATCTAAAAGTGAAATACTCCATTATTTCTTGCTTGTAGCTTCTTTTATTGAGATCCTTATTTTACAGAGGCTTCTGGTTTGTCTTTCTTCCTAAATCTTAACCTTGGATTTAGATTGGCTTGTACATTTTCCTGTCCTTGTTTACGAGGGTGGAGGTTTATTGAAAGGTAGTTTAGCTTTCAGGTTAAGTGAAGGGAAAGTGTGATGCTTATGTTAATCAGGCTGTTGGGATCTTCCCATACCTATTTTGTTTGCCTTTGTCTTTCTAGTGCCTAAAGTCCAGATGTCTTTGTCTTTCTAACTGTTCCAATTTAGCTGCAGAGACAAAACTGCCAATTAGTTTTTAATAAGGCTCAAGTAGGCCTTCATTCTATCTATCTTTTTTGTACTCATAGTACCCCCTATCTCTCATGATTAACCTCCACCGTGTTTCATATATGTGTCCTACCAGGAACTCCAAACAGCATAGCTACCAGCCACCGACATCCCAAGCATCATGGGTTCTGCTGGATTTATATGGTCCCAAGAGCAGAGCCGCCTGCACAGCAACATGGGACTATTGAGCAGCCTTCTCATGCTTTTGTCCAAGTCAAAGCTAACAGTTTGTGATGCATTAAATGGGCAAAGTAGCACAACCTCGTGAAAATCTTCTTGCCTTCAAATCCAAGTAGGCACACTAAGAACTATGCCTCTTTTATGGTTGTGTGTGAATGCGTGTGGAAGGGGAATGAAACAATTTATTTTTCATTTTAGAAGAGACAATTATGTTTGATGTACACCATTGGATTCCATGAAATTTCACTGAGATGGAATCCCATCTTCCTGTATTCAAATACTTTTCCAACAAGTGCAGTGTAATGATCTCTTACTTCCTTGATCCAATCAGCATAATGCGGGCAGTGTAATGGAAAAGTGAGACATCTCATGGAAGAGAAAGATGATTGTGGTCCCTCTCCAGGAAGTCAGTGCAACAGGAATCTGGAGAGTTACTTGTTGCAGGAAAGGAATACTGTATCACCACCACTGAGAGCTAAAAGAAAATTGTCTCTGGTGGACCTCATGCAGAAAAAAGAAATTATAAAGATAGCTGCTACCAGGTACCACGTCTCTTAATCTGCTTAAAAGTGGAAAGCATATTGGACACGGCAGCTCTAACTAGAGTCATTATTTGGTTGAACTATTGGTAATCCACCATGATACGCCAAGATTCAACCATCTTCTGAACAGACAGCTCTAAGAAGAGTCAAATGAGCACGTGATTGGGACAACCTCACCTGCATTTTTCCTGTCTTTGAAGAAGGCATGAAACTCTTCAGCCCCTCCAGGGATGTAGTTTTGTTTTTCAGTTTACTTTTTTTCCGTGGTAGGGGTAAGCTTAATGGTTTTCATTTGTTTTTTTCCACTGTGAGTGTTCCCACTATACATTAGGAAACTAATCTGTGGATTCTACTAAAGGATAAGTACATCTATTCCAATTATTCCTTCTGCAAATGGGTACATGGTCACATAGTAAATTTGGGTACCCTTAAGATCCACTGTAAGTTGAACCGTGACTAAAACTCCACATACCACCAAGTCATGGTAGACTTCTACCCTTGCAGAGTTTTTGACCTGGTATCACCAATAGTTCAGAACCAATGTACAATTGTTCATTGTATTGATTCTGTTATCTGATCATTCATCTTTTCCCAGTGTAGAGTTAACCAAGTAAAGACGTTAGGTCTCCAGAGAGATGGATAGAAGAAAGACTGAGAGTACAGTGCTATGTTGCAGTTTGACTTTTGTGGACTCACTGGTGGGTTTTCTATATATATATATATATATATATATATATATATATATATTTGTTGTTGTTATTGTTGTTTGTTTGTTTGTTTGTTTTGGTGGGAGTGGGGTTCTAACTCCAGATCTTACACTTTCACTCAGGCACTTATGCCACGGAGCTATCTCCCTGGACCTTCAAAAAAATATAAATCTAATTTATTTATACAGATTTTTCATTATTTGGCAGCATTTTGAAGTAGCATACAGTATATGTATGTTGTTAAACTTATGTAGGTTTATGAGTTTAGAAAATGATTAAGATTATTGGAAGTGTTTTTAAAAGAATGGGGAAGTTTATAGGAGTGTAGGAATGGTTTATAAAGTCTTAAAATATATATAAATACTAAAACAAATATAACGTCACAAGTTCATTGATTTTTCACTTATCTCAGGTACATCTGGAATGAAACCTCCATGACAAGTGAGGAACCACTGCATAACTCATAGTCTGCCAAGGTTTTCCTTCAAGTGGACTTTACTTCCCTTTTCCTCAGAAGGATCTGGCTGTGTAAAATAGCTCAAGCCTTGGAGTTGGTTGAGGTGACTTGAACATCTTTTGCTATAATCAGGAGTAAAATTTTGTTTAATAGCCCAAACTTTCTTCTATTCATATAAATGTAGTAAAATTTAGTAGACTTCCTAGCCATTTCACTTTTGGCAACATGACTAGTAAAACAATGTCAGACACCTACTCATGTCAGACTATTTCTACCATTACATTCCCTCTCCTGCATAGTATTGCATTAAGTCCATCTAGCTTGTGTTTGTTTGCCAGTGGAGCACTGCCACTTGATCACTGTCACTTCAATTAAACTACTGCCTTTAAATTTTACAACTGAGTAATTATGGTTCCTACCAAAACCAGACAATAGCATTTATCAGAGATATGGATATATTCCTCCCAAACATGTTTTTCAAGTTTTTAGGGAAAATATCTTTTTGAATAATTATATGGAGGATTAGGCATTAGCAGGCAAAACACCCTAACATTTCTGTTTCCCAGAGCTACTGAATGCTTTCATCAGCAGTAAACAAAAGAATGTCCATTACATTTAGCTCATTTGCATTGGCTACCTTTTGATCTATGTTTCACAAAACCAGCCAGTACACTACCAGCTTTCTTAGCCTCATGAGCTGCCATTTTACATTGAGAATCTCTACTTAATGGGCCAGTTTTAGAAATAGCACTATAGCACTTCATGTTTCCTTTTATGACTGCATTAATCATTTTCTTATTGATGGAAAGATATTTGGCATCCACAACTTGAAGAAAGAGAGATTTAATTTGGCTCTACTTTCAGGGAATCTGGTGCCCAGTTAGCTGTCTCCAAGGTAAACATGGCAGAGAAACATGGCAGAACAAAGCTGCTCACTTCACACTTGAGGAACCAGAGCAGCAAAGCAGGGCAGAGAGGAAGTTTCAGTAACTAAGTAGATCACCCTGGGCCATAACTCCATGAGTCACCCAGACACAAAAGTGTACTGCTTCAAAGCCAACAGAAAACACCCAAGACAACGTGGTTGATTCAACTGAATTAACCTTGACTTTGATGTGTAAATATTTCTTAAAAGTTTTAGTCTATGTGTGCTGTAATAACAAAATACTGGGCAATAGATGGCGAAAAGAGATTTTGTTTCTCCGTTTTGAAGGCTGAAATCTGAATTTCAGACATTAGTAAGTCTGTTTTCCTGACAAGAAAGTGGTCTTTACTTCCAAGATGCCCTTAGGTTGCCCAGTCCTCTAGACAAAAGTACACCGGGTCTTTATAGTGGCAGAAGCAAAAGACAAACTCGGCAAACACTCAATGAAACCTCTCAAGGAATCTCAATCCTAATTGGCAAAAGAAGCAATCTCATGATGTAACCCCGAAAGGATCTTGTGTCAATACCAGCCTATTGGCATCACCTGTATCCTGTAAGGAGACCGTTCAAACCGTAGCACTAAAGATGGTGAAGTTTGAGAATAACAGGAAAATTTTACTACAAACATATCTGTGCTTCTAAATCACGTCTTATGGGCGGAAATGAATATGATTATAATTTACTGCACTAATACACTGGAGAAAAATTAAAGTGCATTTGGAATATTAATAGAAGGAACAGAAGCCACAGTAGGAGCTTGTCCCACTTACTCTTCTCTCATTGCTGGGAAAAATACCTGGCACTAAAAATGAAGGAAGGAAAGGTTTATCTAACACATAATCAGTGAAGGTTTCAGTCAACACTCAGTTGGCTGCAAGACAGAGTGGCTCGTGGCAGAGAGCAACCTTTCATGGAGGCAGCAAAGAGCAGAGCACAAAGAGAGTGGCAGCAGCTCAAGAAGCAGGCTAGCCTCCCCCTCCTTACATTGTAATGCAAATTACCTGCCTCAGGGCAGGTGCAGCATCTGTACCCACAATAATTAATCACAAACTACAGAAGCACCCCCTAACTGCCTGAGACTATGGGAAGACAACTAGACACAAACCACAACAAAGTATTTTAAAGTTTTACAATATATGTTAAAAATGCTCATATATGTAATTCACAAAATTTCTAAAAAATTTATGTCCCTAAAGACTTCTAGTAATATCTTTCATTTTTCTAATTCCATACAAAGCATTGTCTCGTATTGGAATTTCTTGAACAACAGCCACAAATCTATTATTTCCCTACTTCACAGAATCAGGGCGTATTGCCAGTGCTAGTTGTATCATGCTTATTCCTTTTATAAATATGTTTTATGTCATAAACTACATTATAAAATATTTCAACTCATAGACTGACACTTATTTTCCTTTATCTGATGCACTTAATTCAATCACGAACATGTTGACTATAGTGACAAACGAACCCTAAACGTGTTACATCTGGGCAACCTAGACTTCAATTCCAACTTTACCTGTTTAACTGTCTATTTTGAGAGATGGTATTTATGTATTCATTTATGTGGTTTATCTATGTACATCACGAGGTAAGAATTGAAATGAATATAAAGCTATTATCGTATAGCTAATGTTATTCCTGTCTGCCTTGTAAATATATGATTACACATATAATTTTTTTTTATATTTTAATACTAGATTTTCCCCCAAATAACAAAACAGTAGTAGTTTCATGTACCTGAGTATTGTACTATGTAGTAACTCTTTTTTGCAAAATCAATCATTGAGAATAAGTTATTTTAGTTTCCATTGCATGTCCTTGGGAAGGGAAAGAAAGCTTAGCATTCGTGATTTTTAAAAAATAATATGCTGCAGTTTATATATATATATATATATATATATATATATATATGTAATATTCATATAATATGTTGTTTCCTTCAGAGCATTTAATTGTCTGCAAAGCAAAACCAAAAGCCTTGGGCTTTCAAATTTTCAATATAACCTTTCCTGCTTTAACATCTTTTGAAAGACATAGTCTCTTCTGCAGCAGGTGTAGTTTTAATGATGCTTTGATGCCATATGTCAAATCTCATCACTTGCTGAGAGGAGTGACATTTCTCTTGAAAGCCCGTAGCAATGCATTGTGAAGTTTTGGTGGGAGTCACACAATACCAACAGCTCCTGAAGCATTGCATTTCTTCTCACTTTCTTCAAGGGCAGCAGAGACTATGAATTTTCCACTGCATCCCTTTTAAGATAAACAAGTTCTATCTTCACAAAGAATGAGTTAGATGCTCGTTCTTTATCATTACTTATGTTCATTTAATTGTAGAACACTCAGTGTCAATTATTTGTAAATTGTGTGTACAAAATATTGTAGTTTAAAAACACTTAACCATAGTTTAGATACGTAAGATTTCCTAAATCACACTTTATTTCTGATAAAAATGCATGAATTTCATATCTTTATTCATAAACTCCTTTAAAATTACTGGTAATATAGTGAGGGAAATGTAAGATTTCATCTATAGAAAACTTTATCTTTTATTTATGAAGTATGGAAAAATACACAAAAGGACTACTGTGGGTCATTAGTGCAACTTCAGTGAAGCATTCTGGAAGCTCATTCCAAACTTTTCTGCTGGGCAGTTAAGAGCAAATTAAAGCAAGACTTGTACAATAAGGCATGTAACCTTTTTATCTCCCAAAGTCAGTCAAATACCCTCAGGATTTACTTTGGAACCATGTACGTGCTTTGTTGTCAGTGTCAGCCATCTGGATGAGTCATAGCCATTGCTCGACCAGTTTGATGTCTGAGAAAGCCCGGAAGAATGTCTTCTCTCTAGATGATGCTCCTTAGGTACATTTTACATCATTGTTCACTTTCCTCTGTGGCCCCAGTATTTAACTTCAAACCATGTACAACATTTTGTAGAACTGTTGTCACTGTCAGCCATCTGGATGAGTGATGTTCATTACTTGACCAGCTTGCTCTCTGTAAGAGCCTGAGAGAGCGTTTTCTTTTTTAGGTGACTCTCCCTAGGTACATTATATATCTTCAGTCCCTTTCCTCTGTAGAGCCATAATTTCCTTGAACAGAAAATTTGGGAAACCACTGAGTTATAAGATGTTATAGCACAGGTTCTCTTCTATCCTGAGTCTTCACTGACCTTGAAGGGCTAGGGCTAAAATATTGGCTATCCTTGTAGCCCTTCTTTTTCTCTAATTTTTGGTCTGTAAATTTATATTGTTAACCCTCCAGAAGAAAAACCTAGTGATACTATCACTCTATAACATAGGTACTTGAGCTTAACATAACTGTCTTTCTGAGTATCAAACATCTTAAACTTAACTTGGAATTGGTATCATCCACCCAGCAGAAAAGTCTAACCACGAGGCATAAAACATAATGCTAGATTAGTATGCTGAACTGTAAAAAGGCTTAAATCAAAAGCTTCCAACATTGCCAGTTTTGTCAATAATCCACTGTGATTATGGAACATTGGGTTATGTGTACAACTACTTTCTCTTAGTTCAATGGAAAGAACGTTTTTTTTTTTTTTTTTCTTTTTTGAGACAGCGTCTCACTATGCAGTTCAGGATGGCCTTGAGTTCACTTTTGTAGCCCAGGCTGGTCTCAAACTTGCACCAATCCTCCTACCTCAGCCTCCCGAGTTCTGGGATTAGAGGGGTGCGCCACCACGCCTGGCTGCAGAAAATTTTTGTACCAATAATGATTAGAGAAAATATCATGTCTACACCCTGTGCTGTGTATAACAACTAGGAAGACAGTAATATGCATTACATCAAATATTGGGAATGTGCTATTATTGTGGTTTTTTTTTTTTGAAACTGTCATATTGTTATTTCTTATTAAAAGTAATAAAAAAGCAACAAAACAGGAAAAAAAAAAAGCAGCTCATTCCAGAGTTTAATGCCTTCCAGCCACATATGGTAATGCATAATCTTACCACTCCACAGGCTGAGGCCTGAGAGCATTGCTAGTTAGAATCGCAACTGTGTTCAAAGCAAGTTTAAAGGGAAACTCAACTGCAGTGAGGACCTGTCTCACACACGACCACACAAATCAACAACAATAAAAAGTCATGTTCTACTCTTATCACCAAATTGGGTTGATGCCAGAAATGAAGAGAACATTTTAAGTATTAGTATGCAGAAGTACTCATCTGAGTCCCTTAATTCAAAATCAACTGAGGAACTTTCCATTCATTGTGAAAGTTACATGACTAAGTTTGTCTGCTTCTATACCAAGCGATTTCCTTAGCTATAAGAGTTAGTCCCATCAGCAGAGCTCTGCTTTTATCTGTAAAGTGGTCACTAAAGAATAAGTGTACCTGGTACTCTTAGGTGATTAATATTGCTCAAAGAGGTTATAGAAAGTAAATCACTTATGGTGATTAAATAAAATTTATCAGATGTCTTAGGTCTAAAAAGTTGATAACAAATAGCTATAATATTTCATTATAAAAACATTAAATAATTATACACTAAATATGGGCAAATATATACCATATATTTTCTCCAGTCTGTGCTTCATTGCTCTTATAAATATCTCTCCAATCTTCTTTTTATACATTAGTCCAATTTATTTTTAAGATATTTACATGTTTTTACGCATTATCACATACATTATAATCTGCTGTTCTATGTACTTATGTTCAGTTAACACATTATAAAATTGGATTTTCTTGGAAAGGTTAAATCTTACTAGATTATATGTTAAAATCAACTTGCAAATCTTAAGGAAAATAATGAGTAATATTGAATAAGTAAAAAAGACTAATATTATTTATCCATAATACTTTATTTCAAATCAGTTATAGTATAGTAATAGTAAAACGAGATAACATTATCATTGATAATGCAGGGTTTATTTATTTATTTATTTATTTATTTATTTGCTATAATTAACAGGGTTAAGTGTTTCTTTTCGAATTTGGAAACACCGTAAGAACAAAATAAATTTTATTTTATCGCACAAACACTACTATCACTATATTTTCCTTTGTGTTAGTTTTGTGGACACAAATAAGTGAAAGAATCTGAGCCATTATGTTGCTAATCTTTGCAGAGGGATAGGATGCCTACCTTTATACTAGGCTGTGTAGAAAGAAAATACAAACAGTGTGGCATTAATTACCACTCTGTTTGGTTACTGCTAGCTGGAGGTATAATGAAATCTCAAGTGAAAGGCATCTTCTTTCTTTAAATAGGTTAGGTGCTTCACTATGTCTCTGGATGAATCTCTACTTCCTGGTGGAAAATGAAAATGAAAAGACAAAGGAGTTTATTACATCAATATTCTAACTTTAAAACATTAGTACACCTTAAAGAAGTAATTGTCAAAAGACCCTAAATATTTATGTGCCCTTTTGTTAATAGAATCTTGGCTCTGTAATCTCTGAGACATAATGCAGTCCCGTTACTCCATGTTCAGACTTCTTCTTAGAATTCAGTGTTCCAGTTGGCTTACGTGTTCTGTTTAGCTATTGCTTTGGACCAGGAAATAAGGGAGTTTTCAAAAAATGCCCTGCAGGAAAGAGGAGCAAAAAGCAAGGCTGGTGTTTCTGGCAGGGTAAGGAAGAGCAGCAGGAGCAGTGCCTCAGGCAGAACCAGAGGAGACAGGCAGAAACTCAGGCTCCATGGTCAGCTCTTTGGGGGGCAGGAGGTGGGCCGATCAATAATTTAGACTTCACTTCTCTACCAGAAAAATCTTTTGTTTTAAATAATTTTTTCTTTACCCCACTTGAAAAACATTACTAGCATCCTTTTGGAGGAAAGAGGCTTATTTGCCAAATACATAGTTTAAAGCAAAAAACTCTAGGGAAAGACTGGGTTAAGGAAAAGGAGCTTCGCATGAAGTATAAGAAAAAATTTGGTTTCTCATTTAAATGAAATTAGCGATAAAATAAGACATCTATGCTAAGACTGTGAAATAAAGTCTGTTTAATATGGAAAGCCAGTGCAATTTTTACTTATCTTTTATGCATGCTTCAGGCCATAAATTGATATGGCTTTACCTAAGACTTTAAAGATTCATGATTCAATTTTGAAGAAACTAAGTAACTAGCATGTATGAAATGATATTTATTATTTTCTAAGATATTTTATAGCATTTTGAACCCAAATATGAAATACAAGTCTTATCTTTATTTCGACAATTGTTTATATTTTTGTCATGTATTGAGGTTGATCACTTAGTGCAATTTCATACAGATACGTACAAATACTTTTCAAATTTTTATTAAAGTCATAAAAGTTATACCATAAAGAATATGGTTCTAGATAATGTAGAGGTATTTATAGGTGAAAAAGAATTTACCATTAGAAGCTGGGTGTGGTGGTGCACCCCTGTAATCCCAGCACTCGGGAGGCTGAGGCAGGAGGATTTGTGCAAGTTCGAGGATCAGCCTGGGCTACAAAGTGAGCTCAAGGCCAACCTGAACTTTGTAGTGAGACCCTGTCTCAAAAAGACAAAAAAAAAAAAAAAAAAAAAAAAAAAAAAAAAAAAAAAAAAAAAAAAAAAAAAAAAAAAAAAAAAAAAAAAAAAAAAAAAAAAAAAAAAAAAAAAAAAAAAAAAAAAAAAAAAAAAAAAAAAAAAAAAAAAAAAAAGAATGCACCATTAGAAAAAGAAAACGAAATGATAACTGAGATGAAGTCTTATGAAATGCAACTGTTTTCTCATTGGTAATGTTTCAGGTTAACAGCAAAAGAACTCGTGTCTCTCCCACTTCTTGCTAGTCCCACGGGCTCCAAAGATGACAAAGTACTTGCAGCTGGTGAGAGTGTCCAGTGCTTTCTTCTTCAGGACCTTTAACAAGGTAAGAAAACAACACTTGCAAAGCCTAGAATGAAGACAGTCAAAAATTTGAAATGTTTGACAGTGAATAACAATGACAATAAACATTTATTATTGCTGGTAATATTAAAACTTGAACCTCAGTTTTATTTTATTTTATTTATTTATTTATTTATTTATTTATTTTTTGTCTTTTTGAGACAGGGTCTCACTATGCAGTTGAGACTGGCCTTGAGCTCACTTTTGTAGCTCAGGCTGGTCTCGAACTTGCACCAATCCTCCTGCCTCAGCCTCCCGAGTGCTGGGATTACAGGCGTGCGCCACCACGCCCGGCTTGAACCTCAGTTTTAAAGACAATTATCTTAACATAAAAGTAATCTCAGGAAGAAAGATCTTGGAGAAGCAGAGTGGTGGATATTTTAAAGAATTAAGAAACTACCGGTAGAAAACTCCATAGAAGTTGTAGGTTAACACTACCTACAATACAAGTTCTATAGGCACTTCAAAGACATGAAACTTAAGCTGAAAATATATGAAAATATAGCATACAAACATTTTCTTCTATTCATAGTCAGTTACCTTCAAATCAAAAAGAATACAACCATCGATGACCTATTTGCTCTTCCTTCCAGCAGGACTTTTGGTCTATCTAACCCTTGTCTTTTCCCTCCTGAAAGACTGCAGGCAGCACGGAGATGAGGTGTGGTTTTATTGGTTCTGGGAAGAAATTTTTCCTCTGGTTCCTTACTTACATAAGGCCTAATGTTCACTCTTTGTATTGTATATATGCATTAATCTGATTAAGAAATAAAATTTTTTTGAGATTTACATTTTTCAAAGTACTAAACCCTTATTACCGGTGCGATTTGAATTTGTTTCTTTTTTAAAGAGAATATAAAAAAGGTTAAAAAAAAAAAAAAAAGGAAAAACGTTAGAAATGATACAGAAGTCAGTAAACAAAATAAAAATACAACAATAGTGAATATTCCTGTCTTCAAATTAGTTGTTTAGATTACCAGATGTGAATTTTGAAATAAAACATGGAAGTTTTATTTGTCTTATTTCCGACCATGCAGTCCTTTCCTATGCACGTATCTTACATATTTTATGTATATATTCCTATTTGATTTTGGATAGACTTACAAATGATAAAATTGTAATTCCTCACTAGATAATGCTAACACAAAAGTTGAATTAATTATGCTTATTGATTTTGTATATTATAATCATACTGAACTCATTCATTTTAATACATTGTTTAATATTTGGAAATGTACACTTTACTGAAATATCAGGTAAAGAGAACCTTATTTCTTTACTTTTTATTCACCTTCTATGCTTCATAACTTATTGCAGCAGCTAGAAACAGCAGAGCATTTAAATAACAATTAAGACTAGAACTTCATTTTTCCCTAAAATAAAAGAAATTTCCTACAATTATCACATTTAATATTTTATCAGGGTATATTCGGGGGCATATGTCTTCATAATCAATTTACCTTTTGTCTTTGCTTTTCAGTAAATTTTAATATTGTAATAGAGGCAGCGTTTACCAAAAATATTCTTAATTCTTTTTTTTTTGCGATACCAGTTATCAAACTTGGGACCTTATACATGCCAGTCAAGAGCTTAACTGTCTCCCCAGTCCCTTCTTAAAACCTTTTAACTTTTCTTTTAGATTCTAGCAATGCAATAGACTTTATCTATTGCATTCTAAGTGCATAAACAATAAAAATATGTGAAACTAATTACATATATTTTTTTCGTATAACTATCACCTGTCTTGATAGCTTAAATTTATCTAAATAATTTGTGTTAAGATATATTTATTACATTTTATTTTCTTTGTATTTTATTTCTTTTATAGCATTTTATTACTGTTATTTTTTCCCTATTTCTATTGGCATTTAATGTGAGAAATTTTTGAGAAAATGCTTTAGATATCACAAAATTATGAATTTCTAAGCAGAGCTACATATTTTTCATATATAAGTAGAAGATATTTTAAATTTGTTATTCATTTTTTCTCTTTATTTTATAGTAGCAGAATGCAATTTTGTACATTTCAATATTTAGAAATCACAATGATTTTTCTATAAAAATTAATTTGATTCAGGCTTTAAAATAAACAGTATTCATATATTTAAGGAAAATATATTCTTATTTCACTTTATAATTCTGATATCTTACTGAATACTTTAAATCTTCCAAGTTCCAATGTTTTAAAACTTTATTTATTCACAGGATGATAGGTGTGATAAGTTGTGAGATAGTATTGGATTTTTATTTTTTATTTGAGCTTCCCAGATTCACTGACTTATGACAGATATTTCTATTATTTGGGGGGTGTATTATTAATAAATAATTCATTTTTATAATGCTTTAAATTTTAATAGTACAAATTATTTTCTTTTCTCACATTTTTCAGGTGAAATATACTTTGATAAATACATTTAAAATTTAACTTATTTGCATTTAGTGTATATATATATTTCTATATATTCTTACAAATTTTATGAATCTGTGAGTTTGATTTTGATTTAGTTATTTTATTTAACATTAAGTTCAAAATATTTCACTTGGTTTATCTGCTGTGTTTACTATATAGTCCTCAATTATATTGTTTTATTATACACACACATGCACACTGTATATATATATATATATATATATATATATGTACATACATATCTGTCTCTCTCTATATATAGTATACATATAATAACCCTTTAATAAACATTTGAATGTGTGCTTTTTTCCTGTCATTGGATTCATAGTTATTCTTTTTCTGGCAATAGAATGCTACATATTTTCTGCACTATCGCTATAAAATATCTTTGTCCCTGTTTCTCTACTTACTGCCTTTCCTCCTCCAGCTTAATCAACACTTGCTGTGTGTAGCTATTGAAACTTTTGATTAAATAATTGCAGTCTCGGCATTCGCTCTGGGGGAATTATAGTTCTATTTCTATTATTCTTTTCTTATTTCAGTTATATTTTGTGTATATATTACATTAGACATTTTAAATATATGCAAATATATATATATATTATATATATATGTATATCAAGTAATATGTTATGCATAGATAAATATAGATACAAATAATGGTTAACAAAGCTTTATAAATTATTTAAATTGAGGAATGATTTAGTTTTCTTCCAAAGATGATTTACATTTTGCAGGTGCAGTAGCTAGATGCATTATAAATAAATATTGCCATTTGTTTGGAATAAGAACAAGGTGATTTGAACTGATCTGTACGTATGTGCTTAAGCCAACATATGCGTACTCACCGTTTTCCATGAGTTGGCTATCTGAGATTATTTTGAGATCTCTTATAATTAATATTAGTACTTGCTGAATTTCCTAAATGGTTTTCTGATGCCATCATATAAATAACTTTTGAGAAAAAACATCAATTTATTTCATTATTGCTTTACTTTTGATATTATCTTTTTTATTTTAAAGAGAAGAAAAAAAGTAATAATAAAACAGAATTTCTGGACAGGTTAGTAGGAGAGTTTCAATACTTAATACATTGCGTATGGTCATTTCCATAGTAGTTATTCAGAGTAAAATATGTAGGCTTGATATTCTGTTCAAACAATATTAGTACAAACCTTTTTGATGAATTAACAGCAACTAACTGTGTAATTATCTTACCTATCTTGTCCATAAATATACTTTTTTTTCCCTTTACTTCTTTTCTGAACCTTTCCCTTACACAACTTGACTTTTCTTTTCAAAAGTTTACAATTCGCAATCTCTGTTGTACACTCTGGCTCTGATTAAGCAGATTTTTTCATATATTTCTCTTAGTTTTTTCTACTTCTTTTTCACAATTTACACTTAAACTGCTGAAGCTTTTATATTGCTGTATCTTATCTTATTTTTTGCCTGAAGAAGATGATCTGTCTCAATTCTTATGATTTTTTTTGTTACTTTAAGAATATATTGACTTTTTCTCCCTAAGTTTCCTCATATAATCATAATTTTGCTGTTTGTTACTCGATGGTGTACTCCTGGTCATTGGTAATGTCTGTGCTGTTCTGGGAGGGCTGGAAGCAGAGAGATCTGCTGGAAAAAAAAAATGTTTCCTAAAAATAAAATGCAAGCCGTTATTAAGAACTGAATGGCAGCTATTGATTGTAGAAAGTCCCTCCTAAGTTCTGATCTAAATTAAGATGTTTTAGCTTCTTTATGTTAGTAAAGTACATCCTGCTAAATTTTAACATTGATGCACCTGAGTTCCACGCACCTGCTCAGCACAACAGGGGGCGGATGGACTCAGGACCTCTCACTTGCCAGGCAGGCTCCTATGCTGCGGAGCTATCTCCCAGGCCCTTGTTTTACCATTTTTGATGCATAATGGACAATATTTTCTGGGCTTTAAAAAAGCGTAAAAGGCATAGAAGGAGTGAGGGCTACCTTCCTGGCAGGCATTATTATCTTTGGAGATTGTCATGGGGCCTAGAAGATACCCATTCCTAATAAGTTTCAGTCTTCACTTAAGACTCATAAGTGAAGCTTAAGGAGAGTTTGCCAGCTATATGCATTCTTACTAAGTTAATGTGGTGGGTGCCATATTGAAATGCTAAAGAATGTAATATGGTAAGTGGCCATGACCCACTGTCAGGTTTTCTTTCTTTTTTCCTTTTTTTATTCTCTCTCTCTCTCTCTCTCTCTCTCTCTCTCTCTCTCTCTCTTTCTCTTTTGTCTTTCTGTCTTTCTTTCTTCATGTATGTAGTTGGTACAGGGCCTCACTACACAGTTTGGACTCATGGTGATCCTCCTATTTTCAGCTCCCCAGTGCAGGGATTACAGGCATGCACCGTCACACCTGGACTCATTCACTAGCTCAGAACACCAAGGGGCAGGGCTGGTGCAGCACAGTCAGATTTCTTATCATTTCCTCTTGAAAACAAGGCTCTTATGTGGTCTTCTACCATTTTGTCCCTACACTTATGTATAGGAAGAATTTCAGTCAATTCTAGAGTCAGCAACCCAAGAGCTAATACTGTTATTTAGTTAATTCAGCAGCATAAGGCCTGTCTGGCAAGCACAAGGTCCTGAGTTTGATCTTTGGTCCTGAAAAACTAAACGAATAAAAAAGTTTCTTAGCAAACCCTTGGTGGGATATTTTAATGTGATACCCTAAGTCTCACTTGTTCTTGTTTTTTCTATTCCCTTACCTGCCTTCCTTTTCTTTGTCTCTCTTTTGTTCTTTTTTCATCTGTCTATGTACTTAAGTTTTCCTTTTGACTCTCAATCCTGCAAATTTTGAGCCACTAAGACTAGATATGAATATACCAAACAAGTTTCTTTATTTTTTCCAGTTTTGTGTAACTTTAAGAATAATACTGTCTTACTTGAAAATTTCCATCAAATGATGTTATGTTCAAACTGAAATATAAAATCTACCTTAGAATATAGATATAGAAACACTTATTTTTGATTTTAAAAATAATAGATTAAGCAAAGTTGGGAGAGTATCCAAAGTAAAATTACCTCAAAAGAGACAATGTAGACACTTTACAAGTTTAGGTGTAAAATTCTAGCACAATGTCATTTAAAGTAGTAGTGAAAGTCTTATGCAGAGCAGTAAGGCAAGCGAAAGAAATAAATGGCATATAAATAAGAAAATAGTCAAATTATATTTGTTTCCAGATGACATGAGTTTGTATAATGGAAAATCTGATCATATCCAAAAACTCTTAAAATTGCTAAATAAATCTAGTGTGGTAGCAGAACACAAAATCAATATACAAAAATCAGTAGCATATTTATATGTAAATAAAAGTGATGAGAAAAAAATTGTGAAATTCCACACACAATATCTAAGCACAACACATATCTGTATAGAACTAGGGACAAATTTAATATAAGGAATATCTCCATAATGAAAAATAAAATGTAGAACAAAGAACTTAAAGAGAACACAAATTATAAGTGTATTCTCCCCAAAATAGAAGCTAAAGAGCCAATGATTTAGAATTAATACTGTTAAAATATTTATTTATTTATTTATTTATTGGCGGAACCAGAAATTGAACTCAGGCCCTTGCTCTTGCCAAGCAAGCCTTAATCTATTCAGCTATCTCCCCAACCTCAGTTTCTTTCTTTCTTCTTTTTTTTTTTTTTTTGTCTTTTCTTTCTTTCTTTTTTTTTTTTGTCTTTTTGAGGCAGGGTCTCTCTATGCAGTTCAGGCTGGCCTTGAGCTCACTTTTGTAGCACAGGCTGGTCTTGAACTTGCACTGGTCCTCCTGCCTCAGCCTCCCGAGTGCTGGGATTACAGGCATGCGCCACCACGCCCAGCTCTCCCAGCCTCAGTTTCTATGTAACTCTTATGAACATATCAGCACTTTCCACATAAATAAGGAAGGCACTGCTACAGTATATAACGAGCTGATAAAGGTCCATGAATAGCCAAAGAAATCTTTGACAAAGAGAACAAAGCTGGAGGCAATAAAACAATATCCTTCAAAATACAGTATGAAGCAAGAGTAACCAAAACAGCAATAATACAGGCAAAAGCAAAATGGCTACACTGACCAATGGGGCCGAATAAAAATCTCAGAAATAAATTCAGGCACGTGTAGCCAACTGATTTTTCACAAATTCAGCAGGATAATGTATTAGAGAAAGGAAAATTTTCTCAATAAATATTTTTGAAAGTTCTAGGCATCAAAAGCAAAAATTAATAATAATAATAATAATAATAATAATAGGAAGAAGAAGAAATAAACTAGACACCTAGCTTTAGTTATAAACTCAATAAACTAAAATTTTTTTTTAGAATATAGCTGTCTTAGCCTGCCCTGGTGGCTGGGCTGGCATAGCATGTGGTGCCGGGGATCAAACTGCAGTCCCTACAGTTGTGTAAGCTTGCCTAAGAACATGCTTTAGACTACTGAGCCATCTCGTCTGCCCCAAAACTCAGTAAGATGAATCAAAGGTTTACATGCAAAAGATAAAGGTACAAAACTTCTAGAAGCAAACAGGTTGAATATTTTAGGATACTGGTCTGGGCAAAGATCATTCTTTTACTCTTTAGAAACAGTTCTTTCACTAGGTAGCTTATGAAGCCCTTTTGATAAAGTCAATTTATGAAATGATGAAAAATGAGAGAGACACCTACACATTGATCTTATAGGCTCTTGTTCTGAGACCTAGACTTGTAAATGGTTTATTAAAAACCACAGAAATTGTGTCAAGAACACTGTGTCATATGTTGATTTCAGGAATTTTCCCCTTTGCACTGCCTTGGAACCTTCAATTTCTGTGTTCTCTGATGGTCTAAGTGTCATGCTTGTTGAAGAAGCAGGTTTGTTCTGTCTATCTTTATCCTCCATACTTGTTGACTTCCAAAGCCTCTTGGATCATTGGTACTTAATAAGTGAAATAGAAATAGACTCAATTGGTGATTGAGCATAGACAGAAGGAAAAGAGATTGAGAGAGAACACTGGTGAATCCTTTGAGGATAAAGTTCTTTTCTGGCTAATGCTTCCAAAGCTTTCTTCTCTGGAAGGAAACTGCATGATAAATCAGGCATTTACAAAAGGCATGATGCAATCATTTCATGGAAGTGGAGACTAAGATGGGAGACTAAGAGGAAGATAACCATTTTCTATGTGTGGAAAATAAAGATACTGCTAAGAGAAAGGGAAATGATCATAGAAGTCATCCCATAGAAGAACCATTTAGAAATGAAAAAATCATCATTATACAAAAATCAGTTTTTCAGGGAAATCTTGAAAACAAATGGTGTGGTAGCTATGTAACGGTGTGCTATCCTCTGTAATTCTTGATTGCATTGGAAATTTTCAAATTGCATATACTTTGTAAGACTATAGAACATTCTCTTGAGCACAGCTTTGAAATGTAATATTTGAAGCCAGGCGTGGTGGTGCACGCCTGTAATTCCAGCACTCAGGAGACTGAGGCAGGAGGATTGGTGAGAGTTCGAGACCAGCCTGGGCTACAAAAGTGAGCTCAAGGCCAGCCTGAAATGTACAGCAAGACCCTGCCTCAAAAAGACAAAAAAAAATGTAATATTTGAAATAGTGTACCTATTAAAATGGAAATTTATTGAGTATATTGGGATTTTCACAAGATACACATTTCTATTTTTGTCACATTTTGCTAAGTCTCCAAAAGATAATATGTGGACAAAAACTTAGAAAAAGTGTCAGGAACCTTTGAGTTCCAATGTGGTTTGGTGTAGGCCTCTTCTGAATTTCACCATGATGCTGCACTGTGAATCTATGACATTGTGCCTCTGAAAAAAGTATTTCTGCCTTATAACACTTATGTATCATTTCTGATTTATGTCATTTTCTTCTTTAAGAGGTAGGGAATAGTGCTCACTTTTGCTTGCACAGAATAATAGTCACATGATATTATAACCTCTCTAAATTCTTCAGTGAAGAACCAATTCTATCTTTCTTATCATTGGTAACTAATGCAGAGAGAAGGTGACTTAATTATTTATAAGTAAAACTGCAGTTGACCTATACTTCTTGTCTGGACAATTATAAAGATACTTGATAGAATAAAGCTGTTGCTTTTTGTCAGCATGAGAAGAGGCTCATTGCCAATTCGAGCTGTTACTGAAGTGATTCGGTTGAAGGATTTAATATTGATTTAGGCTGAAGTAGTTGTTATTCTGAACATTGTTGTATTAAAACAGAGTGCTTCTCCTGTCATATTTAATAATTTTAATCAAAAATGTTATTCTCCCTAATCATGCATGTGTATAAACATATATTTGAGTACTGGATTTTTATCAAATATAATAGAAAAAATTATATGCAGTGGACCACTACTCAAAATGGAATAGTGTTAATTGGCATTAAATACTAATGATAAGTTATATGAACTGTGTAGTGAGTTTTTCAAAGTTAAGTTAAATATATCACAAAATGTTATTCTTAAAATATTCTAGGGAATAGCTTTATGGTTCTCCATTATGAGACTAGGAGTAACAATTGATTAGAGGTCTCTGGAAACAAAAATAATACAATTGCAATAATGATTTATATAATACATTATTTGCAGTATTTTATGTCAAAGCACTAAGAAATAATAAAAAGTGAGAGTTAATGGTGAAATTTGTAGAAACCAGTGCAGTCTTATCATATGGCTAATTGTTACTATTGCACAAAAGTTGTTATTTGGAATTTTGATTATATTTGCCTTCAGAAAATTCACAAGTGCTTGAAACATTCCAAGGACAGCCCACTTAACCTGTAATATAATGCAGAAAGTATAAACTAAATAAGTCTGACTATGGACTGTGGAAGCTGAGGTTGTAAAAGTACGTAGAACAGGAAGACACAAACACAGTAGACAGCTTCTTTAGTTTCGTTCAGTTCCGTTCAGTTTAACATTTATAGTCGAGTCTGAGGTCACATTATGAAGTCTGAGAGGTTGTTCTGTATGGTTGCTTTGCTCTGATTTAGTATTCTTTATTTCTGGTAAGTAGTACTTATTGAATAGGCAATTAGTTTCCTAACTAATTTCCTTCTGTATGGACACAAAGTCATAACAACTCTAAGATACAGACACTGCTGTTATGGATTTCTGAAACTCAGTGTTAAATGATTTACTTTATTGTGATGAAAAAAAGAAGTGATAGAAACTAGAAACAGGAAGATTGCCTGAATTCAGACTATGCATTTTCTGAATTATAAATATACCTATGTTTTGGGAAGTTCATATGGTCATCACAGTGGCTTGCAAGTTCCATCTCGTATTTTGTGAAGAATCTGGTGACCTGGTGATGTGCACTATGATTAAGCCTGTTAGGTGACCATTAACCTGTCCCTAACAGGGACTGTAATTCTGTACTAATGCACATCATAACAATATCTATATAGATATGTCTATTTATGTAGATTTGTAAAACCATATTAGGAACTGTATTTTCATAAAAATAAACCAAAATATTTCAGATAATATAAAAATAACAGCAAATCATTAAAGCTGCACTGTGCCAGGAGACTTATATTTGACCAAGGGAAATTTAGCATATAAATAGATCATAGTTGTCTGCATTTTTATTGACTAATACAACATTTCTAGGAATCTTAGTTTTCTATTTCTTTGAAAATTTAGAGTGTGGGTACAGGTACCCGCATGCACATGATGTGTCCCAGTTCCAAGGTTAATTCAAGATAAAGTGAGAATGCTAAGGTAATTACCTACAGGAAGCAGGTTTACTGAGAGCCTGACTTCCTAATGGATGATTCACTGGTTATGTGTCTCATAAAATTCACAAAAGGAACCTTATCCATCTAGGATAAAAAGCTCATTATAAAAGTCAAAGCATGTGGCCATCTTTCTGAAAGCATCCCCAGCTGGAGCTGCATCCTGCAAAGGACTAAGAAAGTGTCCCTTAGCTTGCTTCAAACAATAAACGCTAAAGCCTGTCACTGTGGTGGATGGCCTCTGTGACTCAGAAATTTATTAGCACACTTTATTCATGCACCATCAAAGGGCACCAGGTACCAAGTAAGAGCCTAGGGCACCTTCAGCGGTGTTTATGTTCCTAGTTTCAAAGCAGTTTAATGTCCAGAAAATTCCACAGGGAGCTTAAACCATCACATCAGATCTGACACGTAGCTTTATTAGTTTGTTTCCAGTGTATTCTTACTAATAACTCCTTCTTTCTGCTCTCCACATCTATTCAGTGATACGAAACATAACTTTTGTATCCAATGTAAAAAAGAAGAAAAAAAGAAATAAAAATCAGGAAACCACCAGTTTCTCTGTCACTGCCAGGTGGAATCAGGTGTTAGACAATTTCCCTCAGTTTTCTATACTTGGCAGGACTATGAAACATTTCGCTTCTCAGAATGAAACAGAGGCCAGATGCAGTTATGAGTTATAGCAGAAAGTTTGTGAATCATGTATTCTTCCAGAAAAAAACGATTTCCTAGTGAAAGTCTGCCTAGCACCTTTCTTAGCTGCTACCTGTCGCCACTACCATCAGACATTTCCCTGACACTGTCACCAGATAGCCTTTCTTACCTCTCTGCATTACAGTCTCCAAGTGAGGATTATTGGCTCTCTTTGAGCAAGTAACTCATTGCGATGCCCAAGGAACCCACAGAACTATCTTTTACAAATTGACCTACTGCTCTTTGCATTTTATTTCATTGCACTAGCTGTCGCTTGATGTCAGAAATTCAAAAGCACAAGAAGTACAATATAAAATTTAGCCTTAGTACTACCCTAGACCTTTCATCACTATCTGAAGTGTTTTTACCATTTACACACTGATACACATACATTTAATATCTTGAGTTTTCAATGTAAACATCTGAATCCAGAAATTTACTTCTGTCTTTTGAATGACTTATTATTTCATTAAGTCTCTTTAGCACAAATTTTTATCTATGAAAATATCCACAAAATTTTACAATTTTTTCTTTCCTTTTTTTTGAGGGATATGGTCTCACTATGTAGTGCAGGCTGACTTTGAACTTGCTTCTGTAGCCCAAGCTGGGCTCAATCCCATGGTAATCCTCCTGCCTCAATCTCCCATAGGTAGGCACTGCTGTGTCTGGCACTACATGTTCTATACATTTTTATTTGTTAGATTTTATGCTGCTCAGAAAGAAGACAAGACACCTACAACTTAAAAGAGGAAAGACTTATGTCACTCAGTTTCAAAGGTGACTGTGATGGGCTGAATCCAAGGGAGAATCAGCATGGAAGAAGAGCAGAGAGAAGGAGGGCTGTTGACTCTGGCGCCCGGGAGGTCGGTGCACAGCAGCCGTCAGAAACTAAGGGAGCAAGCCGGGCGTGGTGGCGCATGCCTGTAATCCCAGCACTCGGGAGGCTGAGGCAGGAGGATTGGTGCGAGTTCGAGACCAGCCTGGGCTACAAAAGTGAGCTCAAGGCCAGCCTCAACTGCATAGCAAGACCCTGTCTCAAAAAGACAAAAAAAAAAAAAAAAAAAAAAAAAAGAAACTAAGGGAGCAGAGACCAGATAGCGTTCCCAATATCAAGTCTCCACTCCTCACTTCCTCCACGTAGAGCTCACTTCCTAATACTCTGTTCAGTCCTGAAGAGATGAGTGGGTTAACCCCCTGATGACACTGTGGCCGTAAATTTTAGTCACCTCTCTAGGAGTCTCCTAAACTGACATGAAGGTGACAACTGAGATTAACCAGCACAGGCCTTTTAGTATGACAATACCACAAGGACTGACACATACATCCTGGCAAAAAAAAAAAAAAGAAAAGAAAAAAAATGTCTGCAAAACACATCTGCATTAAAGTTTTTATACACTTCCATTCTTTCTCAATTGTGACTTCAACATATTTTTAACTGATAAATTAGTTGTGACATTTTGTTAAAAATTACAGACAGAGTAAAAATGAAGAAACATCATTTTCATGCCAAAAATATAACTTCCAAATAATTTCATTTAAATTCCATCTTTGCAATTCAGAGATGTAATCATTTGAGGTAAAATCTTTGTAAGTCCTCACCTTCAGTATTTGTTGGCAGTAGTGCCTATCCGGTATATTCATCTCAGTATTAATGTGATGATATCTGTGCAAAATATTTAGCACCTTGTCCAATACAGAGTAATTCTTCAATATATATTAATAATCACCCCCACGAGCCCCACCATCATCCAGTGTTCCTCTCTACTAGACTGTTTCATCATTCCAAACAGCTTTGTTTGAGCTCTGAATATCCCTTATGATATCAAGTAACACTTTTGATTTACTGCCTGGAGTCTGAGCAGGTTTTATACTAAGCTGTACATCCGTGTTATGTGAACTGTGGGAGCATATGGTTCCTAATTAGGCTTGATCATGATAAAGTGTGAGTGTTTAAGAGGTCAGCCTGCACTGCCCCAGAGATTATAGTACTCCATAAATACAAGGAAAACTTAACTCCCTAAGAGACTTCAGTCAGTTGAAGCTCTGTAAAGTCAGCACATCACCATTGACAGTGTTTAACATGCTGGCACTGAGGCATAGCTACAGTTGTAGAATTGCCATGAAGATTCTATCTTTGACAACAAAGTGAAATATTGATACAGTAATTAGTCTTCTGTGCCATATGTTCAGATTTTTGCATATAGTTATTATGCAGCATGGATTCCTGGGCAGATGATTAGAAGAGCAAGCATAACTACAGGATGGAGTGCTTTTGCTGCAGACCATCCACCTTCCTCAAAATGAACCAAGTAGACATCTGAGTGTCTATAGCACCAGTCATCCCGGAGATAATCCAGGATTTTCAGAGAATGTAGGGACCCAGCAGGGAGGAGGCAGATGAGCCAGCCTTTGCTGTGCCTTATGCTTTCTTTCTTGCTCACATTTATACTCAGCTCAGATAGCTGCCTTTGAGTACTAATCTCTGGCTAGGGACTGTTCGTGCACCAGTGAACAGTGATCTCCAGGGAGGGTCACATCATTCTACCATATATTCTTTAATATTCTGTAAATATTTTAATACCATAGTTTTTGAAATAGACTGTAGACCATTATGAGCAACTAAAGTTGCTTCATAAGTGTGCCTTCCCCTAGAGCTTTTGGATGAGCCAGGGAAAGACAGAAGATGAAGAGTTCCCTTCTGTAGTCCAGATTCTCCAACTTCACCCCCCAGAACACAGTAAGGAAACTAAACGGAGAAGGTAGCACTTCTGCAGAAAAAGAAAATGAAGGTTGAGAAAAGATATTACATATGTAATATATATATATTATATATATATTATATATAATATTTTACTGAAGCACATGACATAGGAAAACTTCATAAATAAGTAGTAGGAAGCCATATGAAACATGATAATATTATCTGTAAAAACAAATGCCACATTACACTCTCTACAGGTAGACTTTTTTCTCATTTCCTTCCTAAGAAATGTTGAGTAATAATGAGAAATCTCATTTCACAATTTCAGGATCACTGGCATTTCCTTTCCGGTTGGAAAGCTTACACATGTGGCCTACCTCCTGCCAAGGGGGCCCCAAAGGACACATTAATCTTGGGTGTATAAAAGTGTGTGGGGGTTGCTATGGAATCTAAACATTTTAGACTTTAAAATGTTTCTGCAATGTTATTATTAAAGGCATTTAAGTTCTCTTTGTAAGAGTGAAAAGAGGTAAAGGTTGAGAAAGCTAGTTATTGGGGAGGAATAAAAGTAGTAACTTTATCACAGCTACTACAGTCTTAGGGACACAGCTGGAGTTCAGTGCATTTGTCTTGTTATGTTTCATCTTAGAGAAAAGATGGCTGCCTTTCGCCCTGCTTCCCTAAAGGCTCAGAGTCTATGTTGCTCTAAGACCTCAGATGCCACCACAGTGAGTTAGAGAGTGCCCTCAGGAAAAAACACTTTCTGTTAGTCGGCCATATTTGGGTTTATACCGAATGATGACCATGACATAGAATAACTGCTTTCATCTAGATCAGGTAGAGAGTATTAGCTTTTTCCTACCAATTTTATATTTTTGTTCCTAGTCCAAATTTTCTCTTCCTCTCCCCCACCCCCTCCTCCTTCTCCTTGGTTCTGGCTTTTAACTTTCAGCCATAATGTTTTCTACTAAAAATAGATCTAACCAAGTGTGTATATGCTAGTTTTTAAATGCTGCATATCCATCTGGCGTAAAACAGCACTTTGAAGCAAGAAACATTTATCATGTACCAGTTTCATGGGTCAGTGATCTGGGCATGGTCCCACCTGTGCTCATCCTAGGCAGTATCAAGGTTGTGTGCTCAGTGGTATGATTGGATTAGAGATGCCCCTATTGTAAGGACTCACTTGCAGGTTTCCCTCGGTTGTTTGAAAAAATTATTTTCATGTGGTTGTAGTGTTCCCTCTTGGAAGAAAGCCAGAGAGAGGAAACACATCTGTTAACAGTGGTGAATACTATGTGACATAATTTAATCATGGAGAGATATCTCATCATCTTTGAGGTAGTCTGGTGTTAAAAGTAAGGCACAAGTCTTCTCCCACACACTCAAGAGCTGAGAATTACATGGGTTTGTACACCATTATGGAGACTTCATATGGAATGTATTAAATTCTGTTAGCATAGGAGTTATCCTTCTAGAACAGAGATGTAGATCAAAAGCAATTTACATATAAAGAAACGGCAATGTTTATATTTAAAAAGAGTCAATATGAGCAATAATTGGAAATATTTACTTTGAGTCTAGAAGCAGTAATAATTCCTCCTTTGTTGCATCAATTATAATATTTTAAGGTGTATACTGATAGAAATATGTTAGAAATATGTAAATATCTTGTTATGAAATGAGTATTTGCCCTCCAAAATTCTTATGTTGACACTCCACGTTCCAATGTGACGACAGAATGATGAGTCCTTTTTTTTTTTTTTTTTTCAGAACTGGGGTTCAAACTCACAACCTTGCACTTGCCAGTGCAGGTACCTGTGCCACAGAGCTATCTCCCAGCCCCATAATGATGAGTCCTTGAGAAGCAGCTGCATGCACTTGAACTCCAGTCCCTGTGTGTAATTAATATCCTGATGTGAAGGGCCAGCAAGAGCACTGGGCTCTTGTTTTCAGTAGGAGAAGGAACAGAAAGGTGGAGGCCAGGAAGAAAGTGATCGCTAGGCTTCCAATCTACTGACGCTTTGCTCTTGGACTTACAGCCTTTAGGACTCTGAGGAATAAGTGTATGTTGTTTACATCACCGAATGCATAGCATTTTGTGCTCGTGTGTGAGCTGACCAATGAAAAATCTACGTTTATTTTCGGGGGTGGGCAAGAATCTCCACCATTACGATAAAACTTCAACTTCTATTTTTTCTTTTGAAATATCATATTTGGATAAAGTTTCTTTACTGTTTTTTATAAATTGCTAAAGTATTTTTAGCTAACATTTGCTATAAAATATTAAGTTTAAACAAAATATGGAACCATTTTCCTTAAAAGGTTTGTTTTGCAGGAGGAAAAAAAAATCACGCTTCATGTAATAATTGTCTTTCAATAATTTTCCCTACACACATTAAGAATGTGGATGTGAATGAGGAAGTTTAATTTCGCTTCAGAAAGGGAAATTCTATAGAGCACATTTTCAAAAGGCACATGTGTGCCGCATGTGAAGATATCTCTTTTGCGCAGTCATGGCAGCTGCAGATTAAAATGACAAAGAAGAGGCAAATAGAGAAAGAGAAATTGCACCACATGAAGAAGAATGGGGACACGGAAGACTTAATAAGATTTACAGAGTCTTAGACAGGCACAAATAGAAATCTCTCATAAAAAGCATTTATTTTCAGGACATGCAACTCAAATGGAGTCAATAATTACTTACCAAAATCAACTAGCTTTAAGGGATAGATTATCCACTAAACTGTAAAATAGAAAGTGATTTATATTACCACAGAGTAGGTTTAAGTTTGTGTGTATATTGATTAATTTATTTTTCTCTTTTTTTATTAAATAAACGTCCGATGCATTCAAACTGTGAAAAGAGGTCAGAAAAATGTACAGAAGCAGCTGCTAAATAATAATCAGGCATTAAGATCTGTTACAACATTCTTAAGCATGTTTGTTTTGTAGTCACTGTGGTAGTTGATATATTGGGTCAACTTGGCTGAAGAGGCTCAGCAGTTCTGGTCATGGGGGCATGCCCCACAGGGCAGAGAGGGCCTGACCTGGGGCATGATTGGTTCCATCCTAGAGTGTGGCTGGGCCCACACTGGTGGATGACTGTTTCCACTCTAGGGCCTGCCAGGTCATTCCAGAGTGACTCAATCCAAAAAGTGTATAAAAGATGAAGAAGTCTCACTGCTGGCCCTGCCCCACTTCCTTGGAGAAGTTCCCATCTTCTGAGGAGTGATGATCTTCATGGAGCTCTGGTCTTCGCAGTCAGTGCAAAAGGAAGAGAGAGGCTTAATGGACACCGTGACTGCTGCTCCTCCTGTGCTCTTCAGTGTTTTCTGCCGCCCTGAACGGTTGCCATTTGCCCTGGAGCCCATGAAGTATGAACTGAAACCTCACAAACTGTGAGGTACATAAACCTTTTCTTCCTTAATTATGAGTGTCAGGTGTTCGTCCCAGCAAGGACTGAAAAGTAACTAAGATAGCCACTTCTGTAACTGAAAATGAAGGCACCCACACCAGACACAGACAGTGTTTATTTTGAACTCTTTTTGTGTATAGACAATATTGGACATCATTGATTACTTTGAAACCACATTTGTGTATGTTAGTAAACACATACTGTGGATCATTGACTTGGTAAACCACCTGTATGTGATGTTAGGGAATCTTGAGTAGCACAAGGAGTGTGAGTAAAACTACAGGAGCTCAATGTTCCAGATAATGCCAAAAATGTGTCTAACATAGGCTCACCAGAGTATGTACCTGCACACAGGCATAATGCACACACACACACACACACACACACACACACACACACACAAACACAATTTTCACTGCTCTGTTCTTTTCCTAGAGATATTTTCCTTTTCACCACATGTAATATAAACATGTAGACATGTAAGAGCAAGATGTATTCATTACCATTTGAAGGGGAATAGTATTTTCTCACTACAGGAAAATGACCTTTACTATATCTGAAGGAGACTGCTCATGAGCAGAGTTCTGCTACTACTCTTGACAGAAATGCAGAAGGAAATCAGGGCTGCCTTCAATAGTTAGTTCTAGAACTGATTAAGTAGAAAACACTTTCTGGATCTATAGTTCTTAGTGCTTGTAGGTCAAAGTCTTTTGAGGTGTTGAGTAAAATATGTCAAGTTTACCCAAAAGATTTGTCCTACTTGACAAAAAGTAAGTATAACTTTAGTATCCTTCCATAAAACTTAGAAGAGCTCAAATTTGAAGGTAAGAATTTTTTTTTCGGACACAGGATAGCCCAGGACTCAGCAATCATACGGTTCTCTGATATACTCATTGCAAAAGAATCCCTTCCCTATGAAAATGGTACAATCTCAAACAAGAAGAAAAAAAGAAACAAGAAAAAATCTAGATTTTTAATGTTAACAAGAACTCCCCATCGCTAGCTATTCGTGAAATGCAAATCAAAACAACACTTAGATACCACTTCACCCCAGTAAGGATGGCTATCGTAAAGAAATCAACCAGCAACAAATGCTGGAGAGGCTGTGGGGAAAAAGGAACCCTTCTCCACTGCTGGTGGGAATGCAGATTGGTGCAACCATTATGGAAAGCAGTGTGGAGGATCCTTACAAAACTAGAATT